>JASDQU010739024.1:235111-278096 GCA_032191745.1 Picea mariana
TTTTTTTTTTTTTTTTTTTTAAGCTACTTAAAGTTGTATGATCTATTCAATGACCATGGATTTGATCTGAGGCATCCATATCTAGAAAAATGCCATTTCCACTTGTTGTATGATGATGTTTTCTTATTTTGAACCTAAGGTATGATTATGATGTTAGAGTTGTAAAATTCTAGTGAAACAAGCACAAAGAATCTAGCTAGAAACAATGAACAAAAAACTTGCAAAGTTGAGATAAGAATAGAACAATTTGAGAGAAAGAATGAGAGAATGGAAGAATACATGTGATATACTCTACACGGTTGAACTAATGCACCATAGTAGCAATCTAGAGAGATGTGGACATACACTGATAGAAAACGGAGTGAACTGCCACCTAGTCCTAGTTAATAGGCCATACAGTCATCAGTTAAATGGATTACACAAGTGGATTGGAGAGAATTTCATGCATGCACATGTGTAATTCTCTATGAGCCTCATGCATGTGAAGTGCACCCTCATGGTGATGATACCAAGGTAAGTATGCAACACTTGGTGATAATATTGAGGTTTCCATGCAAGACTTGACTCCACTAGTATAACTGAAGTACAACTGAGTAATAACTAGAGAGGATGTGGCACCTTCATCTAGGGGAGAATATCTCAGACCAAGGGGTGCCCCCAACATAGAAAAATGAATTTAGAAAAACAAATACTAGGTGGGTGTGTAATGTCTCCAAAACTTCCCTCATAGTTGTCATTGGGATCATTGCATTAACTATTTATTTAAATAATAATTGACACGTTACATAGGTGAATTTATTTGTTGGCTCGGTTTTAGCACTATGTCATGGGTGCTTAGTATTGGCCAATATATGTGTTCTATGTAGTGGCAACCAATAGGATTGACATTATTAAATCTCATCAAGGAAGGATGGTTGTTTTTTCCTCATCTTCACACCACATCCTAATTGTGAACAAGTCATTGAAGTTCAAGTGTTTGTTTGTCATGTATTTCTCCTTCCAAAATATTGCCCTTTCATATATATATATATATAATCAATGTGCAAAGTCAAACCCATAAATGAGACATGGATAACACCAATTAAAAGGATGGTTGTTTTCTCCTCATCTTCACACCACATCCTAATTGTGAACAAGTCATTGAAGTTCAAGTGTTTGTTTGTCATGTATTTCTCCTTCCAAATTATTGCCCTTTCATATATATATATATATATATATATATATATATATATATATATAATCAATGTGCAAAGTCAAACCCATAAATGAGACATGGATAACACCAATTAAATGGTTGTGGCTTAGTTTTACTAATCTCAAGATACAATAATTCTTTATCTTTGGAGGAATCTCCCCTCGAACATATTGTTGTCGAGATCAATCTGACCATAAGAGAAAAATGTTGGAGGTATTATTCTAGAAAAGTGACTCGCCATGACAACAACTCAAATTATATTGCTTTTAGTGCCAAATACGAGAAACACGATGGTTTTTGAAGATAGAAAATATGATTGAATGCTTCACATTGTTAAGGTATTTTTACCGTGAGACTTTTATCCTCAAATTCTATCATACATCATGGATAACCCTTAAAATCTTTGACAATTCACACTTCCTCATAAAAACCATTGAAAAGTCTATTTCACTTTGGTAATCGCATAGGTCTCATCCATCTAACTAGCCACCACCTTCTAAACCCTATAATAGGATTTGGAGATATGAGTGTCAATGAAACACTAAAATCATACTTCTTGTTGTCAAAACCATATTCCAAGATTAATTGAGAGGCACATTATGCAATGTCACTTGCAACATAAACTAGACTAAAAAGGGCATCCCAATTCCATTAGTTTCATCACATTGCATCCATGAAACCTTCACGAAACCCAGAAAGAGGGAATAATTTAGTTTAAATACTTGAGACAAATGGCCATATTCCATAGCGAACTTCATCTCATATGGTAGCCAAGTTTTTCACATAGGTTCTTCCGAAGTCTTTAACACTATATCAAATTTCTCTAAACAGTGAATATACGTGTGTTTTGCGTGTTTTTCTTTTTAAGATTAATCTTAACAATATATTATTTTGTTTTTAAGATTAATCTTAACCATAGATTATTTGTTGCAATAAATTCCAAGAACAGGATCCCTTTTTCACTTTGAAGAACATGATATGAGAATACATATTATTTTCATTTTTATTTTTGTTAACATGATTAGAATACATATTATTTTCATTTTTGGTTTTTGGTTTTAAATATGATTTTCACGTAATTCAAATTATTGCATTTTATTTTATTAAATAACATTAGCATTCCTTTTGGATTATTTTAGATTGTTTTCATGTACTTTCAATGATTTGTACTAGATTTATGATTTACAATTTTATTTGGTTATTTATGGATATATGTAGGTACAAATCAAAATAAAGAGTACTCTACTATGATTAAATATAAGGAAATGTTACTATGATTAAATCTTTCTATTTTACTACTAATTATAGTGGAGGAGGTTATCAATGTCTTATATTGTTTTGCATGTACTTTTATTAAATAATTTGCACTGGATTTATGATTTACAATTTTATTTGGTTATTTATGGATAGATTTATGATTTACAATTTTATTTGGTTATTTATGAATATAAAGATATATGTAGATACAAATCAAAATAATGAGTACTAACTATGATTAAATATAAGGAATGATTAAATATAAGGAAATGTCACTATGATTAAATCCCTTTATTTTAATACATCAGATGAGGTTATCAATGCCCTATAGTCTTTATATATTATGGAATTACATTAAACACAAATTTTATTAAGATAATGTAAACTTAACATTTCTCTCAATCCATTCACACTAAACATTTGAAAATATGAATATTGTTTTTATTAATTTATTTGAATATTATAATTATCTTTATATTTATTTAGAAATGATTCTATTAGGTTATTTTATATGTTAATTGTTATGTTTTATATTTCACAAAGAATGTCATATAAATGTTTGACAATTTGGAAAGTATGCATATAAATTTAAGTAGGAAGGTATGTATAAGAATGCCTTTGTGTGAAATCCCACTTTCAACCTATTGGTAATGGTATTCCAATGTATATGCAATAATTAAAAAATACAGTAAATGGCAACACCGAGTAAGGCATTATTACCAATATGTTGTAGCTCAAAGTGATGTCAACATTGAATATTGAGTTGGTCTATTTGAAATCTAACCATCCTTATATTTTCACTAGCTGTCATCTTCAATACTATCTAAAAACTTGATTATAAGCTTCTTAGAAGAGTTCTCTTTTACAAATAGTGTCCCTATGCACCACTAAGAGCTTAATTTCACCATCAAGGGCTTCATGGTGGTGCTAAGTGAATTAATTCATGAAAATAATGTCTCTAATGGATGATTTTATTCCCCCATTATGAAGAGCATCATTGAAATAGTGGGGATTATGGATGGGTCGATTGAAAAAATACCACCATGTTGAGCAACCTTCCCAATATAGGAATCTTACCTTCTGAAAATGATGGGAACATTTACAACAAGGTCAGGGGTATACCAACATTGTCTTGACATTTTCATTACTGATATTTCTTCTCCTTTTGTTATAGCTTCAAGAATGCAATGAGAACTGATTACATGAGTGATCATGAAACCTCCTTAATATTTGATCTCTTTTCCCTAGCCATATTTGTGGTCCTCATGTAGAACTATTACTATACAATGGTTACGAGGGCCTTCTTGAAGTACTTAGGGGTTGATGAGGAAACTCCAAATGTTCAATACAACCCATAGGGTCACATGTTTGGGGGCTTGAAAAAACTACCAATTTTCCCACTCATCTTAGCAATTGAAGAACAAATATATGGAGCCCAAGTCCATTTATAATCATAGCATTCTTGGTAGTTTCTCCAATGATTATCTCTATTTTTCTAGTGAGGATTTTATGAAGAAGGTGAAGAATGGTAATTTGGTAGAGAATTCGCAAATGATCTATATTATCGCCTTTATGTTGAATTGGGGCAATGTGAACAATGGGATTCTCATGATGTAGACAATCAAAGTGTTGGAATGGTGTGCATCATGCAACGCTATCAAGTTTTAGTCCATCACAGTTTCTTTTCTTCCCTTCCATCTTCCCACCACAATAAAATCACCAATATGACAAGATTTTTCTTTATATACTACCCCATCTTGCCACACTATCAAGTTCAATTCTCTAATTTTTTTTTTTCCTTCAACTTTCCTCTTCCATTAACATTCTTTTCTACTCCCATATTAGCCTAGAAAGTTATCGTAGCTTCTATGATTTATTACTTATTTATGATCCATTCCTCTTTGAATGGTCAATGTAATGTTGGTTGGGTTTCCTTTGTGTTTGAAAATGATTGCCATTTCATGCATTGGAAATATCTATTGTCTTCCATGTTGACTACAATACTCTATTATCCAAGTTGACATTGTCCATTATGCCATATTAATTGACCCCAATAATCCTAGTTTGCCTCTCTCTTTCCAATGATTTCCTATTGTTATTGAGGAGCGCGAAATCACTTCCATCCAGATATTTGATTGGTTCTATAGAATTGGAAAAAATCCCCATCTTTAAGGATCATATTCTTATTAGTCCCTACCCTTTGGTAGCAAGGACTATTAGTATTCATTTTTTCATAGACTTATTAATCTCTTCATGCAAATACACCATTTAAATCAAAGTTTTACTGATTTGATACACTTTTCCTTTCACATTTTTATGTTTTTTCATAAGTTTTAAGTTCAAAGCCTTATTTGGCCTCATATCGAGGAAAACTTAGGAAATGAGAGGAAATGAGACACTAGAAACTTAGTAAACCAGATATTGAGGAAGCAAGATTAATTAATGCTAACTTTCAAGTTAGTATTAATTTCAAACATTAAATGCTTAAGGTTTTTCACTGCATAAAACATAACTCATTTTGGTGTTTGCATTGAGTTTCCAATTTCCCTCCACTTTCACCGCCACCTGGTCACTTGCCAAGTGGTCATTTGCATGTCTTACACCTGAATCCTGAATAGAATTAGTCTATTGGGATTGTCTCTTGAACTATTAAATAGATGGGGATTGTCCCTTGAACTATTAGATAGATCCACTATCATGGAGGCATTCCCATGTAGTCCCAGTTCTGTCTCTCCACCAGATCCAGATCGATTCTCATCCCCATTGTTTGTTCCCAGTTCCATCTCTCCGTCCCAGTTCTATCTCTCCACCAGATCCAGATCAATTCTCATCCCCATTGTTTGTTCCCAGTTCCATCTCTCCACTAAATCCACCGGATCTAGATCGATTCCCACCCCCATTGTTTGTAAAATAGGAGCACAATTCAAACATAGGGTGGCATGAACCTTCCAAACCAAGAAGTTTCTTGGCGTGTGCTCTGGCTACAATTACTTCCATAAGTGAAATTACTTCCCTAATTCTGCGTTGGCCAAATTCCCTTTGTTATTGACCTCCCTCTTGGTTGCAGATGATAAGCTTGTTGCAGATGATATGTGTGTTTCTATGCATGATGATAGAATCTTAGATAAGATGACCTTCAAGGATGAGCTTACTATAGAAGCCGCAACAATGGAAGAAGAAAGCCACTATGTAACAACGGTGGTCTCAATGGCATAATCCACTCATACTTATACTTTGACCAGTTGAAGTTGAATACTAGTGGCTATAGCTACACAGACTACACAATTCAGTTCAAATTGAATATATCATATATTAGTGAGTTTCAATGTCAGACTACACAATTCAGTTCAAATTGAATATATCATATATTAGTGAGTTTCAATGTCATTGGTTATTGTTATTGTATCCATATATAAAATTTTATAATCTATTATATACTAGAATTACTATGACAACCTATTCACCATAGTGTCTAAATATTTTAAAATATAAAATGCCTAACTCTTTTTCAGAAGAAAAATCCATGGCATACCTTAGAAAATGCTAGTGTCGCTTTTGTCTTTACCATGGCACTGGACTCTTATCTTTCCCATGGCACTGGCCTCTGCACCTAGGTAATCACCTTTTCTTGGGAATCCTTACTCCTGCCCATCAGTCTACAACCTCCAGAGATCTTCGAAAGATAAGCTCTTCCGAAGACATATTTCTGATTCACCTCAGGAAGAATAACATGGAACAAGAAGCACATCGATACCGTCAAGCACTTCTATTCCATTGTGTTTCTCTTCGCTTCTCATGTTGCGCCAATATTGATTATGGATTTCTGCGTGGATGGAGAAAGAATTTATGAGTGAATAATTGAAATCTTGGCATCTGCTGAAGCGTTCGTCTGTGCTTTATTCCTTCATTGGCAGCCTTCCCCGTGATATGTAGCTCTAAAATGGGACAAGCCTATTGATGTATTATGTGCATCTAGAACAAGCCTGAAATAAATCAACCAAGGGCAATCCCCACTACTGTCGAGTAAACAACCTAAACAAAGTGGCATAGTTTCCACCTCTCTATAATACATCTATCTCACTTCAACTGTCTGGATTCTCACTCAAGTCGACAGTCTACAACTCCCGGCAACAGATTTTAGTGTTTCGTAGTTGTTGCCTATCCCTAAGACATATATATATCTCCAAGAGTCTTGCTTTTCACTAGTCCAGGTAAGGACAGTCTTGTGCTGAAAGGAGGAAAATGTTCGATCATCCAATAAATCCATCAATGTACCCCAAAAAGACACGATTTGCAAAGCCTTCTTCTTTCTCTCCAATCCATCAAGTAGAAGTGGGCGTCTGGCAGAAGTAAGTTTACAACAGGTGATGTTGCTTCCTGTACTCTTGGTTTTGAGTTCTAAAAGTAAATTGCCTTTTCCTTTACTTCTTTCATTGATGCTTGCGAGGTAATGGATTTTCCTCTACTGATGGGTTTGAGTAAGGAAGGTAAACATTAGGATCTATTACTAGGACTGGAGAAGCTTCAACGAGTGTTTCTTTAATGGACCTTACATCTGGACCTGGGCCTAGATTTGCTCCTTCTTCTGGAACTTCTTCATATACAGCAGAGAGACTGAATAAACCTCATCAACTTATGGATCTATTGAGAATCAACAACAACTACTCTACTTCCTGTTGTTCGTCCTGGAACTGGCTCTGTTGCTGCTGGAACTACTGAATCAGTTGTTGCATCTCCTAAATCAACCGTTGTTTTGTGCGCACTGATTGTGGTGGGAACGCTCCTGGAAACCGTAACCTCCAAGCTTGGTGGAGTATGAGAAAAAATTAGATGTACATATGCATGTGCCTAGGTGCCTAGATTGCATGGTGTCCCTTCTCATGCAAATGACAAATGGACAATAAGGCATTATAGAAAACATTCATGGATATGACAGAAAGAGTAAAGTCAGAAAATACTCTATATTATGTGGAGGTTGATACATCGTTGGAGCTCTGACAGAAGACTAAAGTCAGAAAATACTTCCACATACCTTTTTCAAAATAATAATTCGCAAAGGCATAACCACATCTAGTTAGGACATTAATTTGATTTACACTTGTTCAGAATTTGGTCATTGGGATATTTTGCAACTTTGTAATTGATCCAATGATCTTGGATGTTCGAGATTTTTTGTAATTTATGTACCGCATCATATCAACTTATGATACAAATTTATAGATCTGAACTTTTCTTTGTATGAATGGCTTAAGTGTGCAGAGTCCATTTGATTTTAATTATAGTTGTAGTTGTTTTTTTAAGACGTTTTGCAACTAAGATGTGACACACTTCAATTTTCTCTAATTTCCTTGAAAAACTATAACATTGGTAAAAGGATGGTTAAAATAGGCTATACAAACTTCAATGTCATTGAGTGTTAAATGTTCATTTAAAGTTTTGAAACTGAAAAACCAAATCACAAAAACTTCATGGAAATATATATATATATACATATATATATATATACATATATATATATATATATATATATATAAATCACAAAAACTTCATGGAAATTTTCACAAATGCAACATCATCAATGAACCAAGGGCCTTGGTCTTAGTTACTATTAAAACTCTCTATGAAATCAAAGTATTTCCATCTTCTTTACTGTTGAAAATCTCTTTCAAATTAATGTATTTTCATCTTCTTGGAAGTTAAAACTCTCTCTGAAATCAAAGTGTTTCCATCTTCTTGGCACGGACTTGTTTCTCTGCAACCCTGCTTGTTAATGTAGTACTTGAAACTCTCTCTTCACTTGGTAAGGTATGAAACCGAGGGTTTTTTGCAAGACCTTTTCTTGTTTTATCAGTTATTTTTATTATATAACATTTGTGATTCATGCAATTCACTAAAATTCATGTTCTTGAAGGGTGATTTAAATAATTATGAATAGGGTTTTGTTCAGTCTACATAATGAATTTCGATAATGGTTTTTTATTAGACCATCGAAAAAATACACGACATTTTCTCCACCCCCACCAACTTCGTTTATTAATTTAACCATTTTTTTTACCATTGAGTATAACATAAATGAATACAAGCAAAATGACACCAATTGGTCATATCTGATGAGGTTTCAAAGAGATTTTTTAATATAATGCATGTGGATTGATTTGTTATTTTCATATTTCTCTATTCCAAATTATGTTTGGATTCTCTTGCAACAAGAGACGAGTGGATAAAAGTCTTTTCGAGCTTCTTCAAATTGAACATAAGGTTAAACCAATGCTCATGATATATTAATATTAAATTTTATAGTTTATGGATTCATTTAGTTGATTCTATATATGGGTGAGATAGATTTCAGAGCACAAATCAATATTCCTGAGAGCTATTATAGTCCTACATTTCCACAAAAGGGTTATTTTTCCATCAACCTTTTCCAAGAATTTCACTTGGTCCTAACCATTGGTACATGTCTCTAATATATTTCACTAACCTTGGTGGGAGGCCTACCATACCAACATATTCACCACTATAACAAAAACACAACTCCATTGGTAGTGTTTTTATGTTTTGAAACAATGTGTTCTCCTGTAATGTTCCTAAGTGGGTTTGCTTGGAACATTTGAAATTTTGTGTTTTCTGGTTGTGGTATTTTATCAAATAGTTTTTTGTATTTTCCTTCTCAGTTGCGCTAGGATGGTTTTATAGAGTTTTGCAGTACATAAATGATAGGAATATAACAAACAATGAATGGACAACAAGATGCAATAGAAGTAACACAATAAACAGCCACAAATACCTCATATCTGTATTTATTTAAGTATATAGTTGACCTCATTACAAGAGATGGATAGATCTGGAATAAATATGGAAGAATAATGTGAAGTGGTGGAGAATATCTCAAGCTTCAACAACAAAGAGATATCTAGGATTATATGATCCTCCTATAGCTACATGAAAAATGTCTATTGAACTGGCAGTGTATCCTTACTTCAAATTGATGAATAAGCAAGAAGAGTTGTACCCTCCCTGGCTGGTGCACACCCTAGTGTTATGGATCTGATATTTCTAGTCTCCAATCCTCACAAGAATGGCTACAATCCTATATATCTGAAGAATATATTCTCATGGGAAGATATCCATTTATAGTTGCTACAAATCTGAACCCTCCAACTCAATATCTCCAAAGACAGATGTGCCCTCCTTCATAAAAATCGCACAACTGGGAGAATCAATGTATATGGCATGAAAACCCTCCAAAAAATGATGAGAAAAGATGCATCGATGATAACTGCACTTCTGAAGTGAAATCTCTTCCAGATCCAAGGTCCTCAATCCCCCAAGAACTCTTCTCTCATGGACAGTGTGCCCTAGCTCTACAGAAAAACCCCAAACATGTGCTTTGCTTCCACAATATGCTTTTGAAT
This sequence comes from Picea mariana, assembly GCA_032191745.1. Taxonomy (NCBI): domain Eukaryota; kingdom Viridiplantae; phylum Streptophyta; class Pinopsida; order Pinales; family Pinaceae; genus Picea; species Picea mariana. The sequence goes on from JASDQU010739024.1 coordinate 244,979, forward strand.
ATTATCTAAAACTTAAATAGAATGGTGAGGGTGGAATATTTCACCATCTTGTCCAAGCTTGGATCAAGAAAGGTGGAATATTTGACCACTGTGTTAATCTCTAAGGTTTATTTAGTCAAAATCCTCAAAACTCTCAAGCATATTGAGCTCTCTAGCCAAGAGGCCAGACATAAAAAATCAATCAACATCATGAGAGAATATGAACCCCTATCTCTCTTTTATACCCTTTTTCACATTTTCCCTTCAAGTGACTTTTAATTCATCTTTAATATTTTCTCATAAAATCACTTTATTAATTTAATGTACTTTTTAACTCCAAAAAGTGATTAATTCACCCCTATGACTTCTTCGGCCACTAAAAGTCACTTTTATTCATCCTATCATGTAAATAGTTTCAGCCCAGTTCCAATGAACCATTACACTAAGGTGTTTCTCCAAGAAACAAGCCCCAAATATCACCTTCAATGTAATTAATTAAAATATGCCTAATAATAACCCTATTTTATGGGAATTGTCAAAATGCAATGGAACTAAGGACAAGTTGTATGGAATGGATCATGATGATGAAACATGATGAATAATGTAATTTGGGCCCCATAAAATTCCTCAAAACTTCTTAAGCTCACTATCACCCCTAATTGGCTACTCTGGTAGGCATCCCAAACTGTAACTTAAGGGAATCCAAAAATGGGGACATTAAAGTCCTCCCGACCCAAATATTGCTTGTCCTCAAGCAATAGATGAATCAAACTTTGTATGATACTAGTGTCCAATATCCACCTAGGAGACATGAATTAATCTCCCCTCAAATCATGATCCCTCAAAGTGATCGCCACACATGTCCCCGGAATGCTCCTGATGAGTAGAATGATCATGTGCAATAGATCCTCAATCAACTCCTCAGGAAACGGCTCTACTCTGATCTCAACTCCATCAACCACTAGACTACCAATCACTCTAATCCATCGATCTCAAATCAAGATGTGAACCACAGTTCCCTGTAAAGTATAGAACTATAAGACATCAACACAAAGAGTCTCTTGAATACCACCAACTAATGGATCAATTAAATACAGTATCCATCCCTCGAGGAATGTCTCACCTAAACCAGTCTCCAAATTACCACCTTCGGTATTATCCAGATCCCATGATAACCAAGAAGATGATCTACCCATGTACCTGATCCTCAACCGAGACCCAACCTGCCACATAACATCCTCACCTCCATATGTTCTCAAATTCCCCCAACAATGAAAGGAATCAATCATGAGAGTCCATGAAACTCCCATGTGTTCTAGAAGTTCACCAAATCATGCATCAAATAACTTTGATTGTGCCATACCAAATATCTCTGTGTCTACTAAAATCTAAAATTAGCCTCCCTGTCAACCCACACTATTGCATGCGGTGTCCCATACTCTGGAAATATCCCTATGATGTTAGCCCTACTATATATCTCTAGTATACCAAGGTCGAGAGATGCTAGCATAATCTCCCAACTCTTCCCTGAAATGAAGGTGGCTAAGGAATCATTCTTTGACTCATGATGATAACATACCAATCATTCCTCCATATGCCTCATGACATCATCCTCTAGATCTTCCCAAGAGAATCTCTCTCTAATCTGTCAATGAGTCTTGAAATTTCCAAGCTACCCGATCATAGGTACATCATGTATGGTCCTCAAGATATTTTTTACTTCCCGTTGTGACCATACATCCTACCAACTAACCTCATAGTCCTCATAAAAATCATATGTCCTATTATGCTCCCCATCCTCATCCCGATAAGACTCTGAACCTATATCAACCTATGAAATATCTACTATCCCACGACTGAGGATACTCTACATCATGCCAAAGGCCTCATATGATTGTCTCAGGTGAACCTTCTTTATCCTGCTACATGTAATGAAGTATCCCCTGTCAAAAAATCTCTTCCTAATAACTCTCCATGTCCCATGCAACTTCCTATATTCCCCTATTTTTTTGTATACAATGAAAGTATCAGGGAATGCTAACAGAAATACCTACAACTATACGTAGGACTGGGAAGTGTCATATGTTTTGGTCAATCCCAAAGGCTTTACCAAAAACCCATCCACCAACATCCATGGTGAATAGTGGCATAGACTCCACACTAATCTCATCCCATCATGTACAATGGTAGGTGACTCCACACATTGATGGTAAATCACAATCCCTATATCATAACTCATATGATTTTTTCTACTAAGAATGTTATCTCCAAGGTCCATGTATTGTTTTAAAGGAGAGGACCACTCTCCATGGAAATCTCCATGCTCCACCAAGTATGTCTCCTTCTTGCACTCTAATGCATCCCCATGGATCCCACTAAACACCTCTGCATGCCCCTGTGGACTATCTCCCATCACTATCTACCCTTGTATACCCATGCAAGCTCCTATATCATCCTTCATCCTCATGTATCATGGGTGTACTGTTGGGTCAACCTCTACATGGATGTCCTCATAACTTCCCTTGGCTCTGGAATATCCATGTGTATGTTTTTTCCCAACTGTCTAAGAGATCCCCATGAATGGTGGTCCCTGTTACACATGAACATCCTCAAGCTTATTCGAGTCACATCTCTCCATAATCATCAGTGATCTGGGGTACCCCTAATGCTCCTCCATAAACTGGAACTTCTTTATCAAACCACCAACATCCTCTAGCGATGTAGTTGAAGTATATATCTGACTCTATGCTAAGATAGATGTAGTGGATCCCTAACTAGCCTCCTCAAGGAGCTCCTCTAATCTGGATGTTGATTCTTAAAGGGTTGTATGTGTGTCTTTCAATAATCCCTATGTTCTTACCAACTCATCAATGATTCATTCCCCCTTATTCTCCTTCTCCTTCAATGCCCCATGATACATTTCGCCAACCTCCAGAAGGTAATATATATCCATAAGTAGTTGTTGGTAGTTGATCCTCATCACAATCACTCTCTCTCTGAGTGTCTGAAAATCCTCAATGGAAAAATCTCCATCCAAACTACCATGTGCCATCGTGACCCTCCAACAATATGCTTTCACCAACGTGTGTGTATCGTCAATGTGTATAATGGTTGCAACGGTCATGTCCTATCTAACCCTCAGTTGTCCTGCCAAATTTTGTGACTCCTAAATATTATCTTACTGAAGTGTTACCTTATGGATCCCGCTACTAATGTAAACAGTGGAATCCTCATAAAAACACTCCTTAATAGATAAGGTGCCACACTTCCCACTGTATGTTTTTCTACTGAATCCCCCTGTATGTCAATGTACATCATCATATATTGTTTCCTCAATCTCAACCACCTTGTATCATGTATGTACAATTGTACCCTCCTATGCACTCACTCTACTATTGTCATCTATACCCGGATCTTATATTGATGTGTCCATATTTGTGATATGGCCATCACAAAAAACAAGGAATGCATCCTTGTCATTGTAGTCTAGTCCCTAAAGTAAGTGTCCCATAGATATGTCGGTATCCACAACCTAATCTATCAATGGAATCCCCAAAAGATATGACTCACTCTCCTCATATTGGAAGGTATATATATAGTCATATGTCTCCAAGTCATGCCTTTCTTCCTGGCCCTACATATCTAAATGTCCCTTGTGTTCAATAACTACACAAGGCTCCTCTACCACATCCTAAATTCCACTGAAATCCTCGTGTGTCATGGCTAGCATATGTGACTGAGAAGATGAGGAATGTTTCACACTTAACTCCATAGGAGGCTCATCATCCCCCACGCGTGACTTCCTAGAAGTCATGTCAACACCCAAAGGTAGGTCACCCAACATACAAATCTCATCATGCCTAGGTGATAACACATATGAACCTCAAAAGCACCGTGGTCATCACTTTGTCCATCAGATGCATGGGTGTGGGTGTCACTGGCCTCATGGGACTTCTCTAATGAATCATCTAAGGTCGCCTCCTCATGCCCAACAAAATGGCCAAATTGAGGTGTTGTCCTCTCCATATCAATCTCCTCAACCTGTCACACATGTGTACTAACCTCATAAGATAGATCTATTGATGGTGCATCCCTTGTTGCCAATCTGTCATCCTCATCACATGCATCCTCTTCATCATCACTGTCATAGTGCACCTCGACGTAATTCACTTTCCCCTTTCCCCTGCATCTATGATATGGCTTCCAAGGCTCCTTGCAATGGTAGTAAAGTTCCTTGTAAAGTTCCTTGCCCTTTGTTTATATTGATCCATAAGGCTCTAATATCCTTATTTTCTCTTCACTTTGTTGCTCGTCTAAAAACTTTGGTATAACCCTCCCATTGGGTAAGGCTCTTGCATACATCCTTCTATATGTGATCAAACCTCTATAATATTCCTTTGGTCTTCCCTTGTATTTGATGTTGCAATACTCATCCAAGGTGACTAGTCTCCATAATCCTACATTCTGAGAGTTATACTCTCTTTCCATGGCCTCAAATTCATGCTCCAACAATATATCACAAAATCATAGGATGGCTAAGGAATTCTCTCTGATACCATTGTAATGTTCCCAAGTGGGTTTGCTTGGAACATTTGAAATTTTGTGTTTTCTGGTTGTAGTATTTTATCAAACAGTTTGTTGTATTTTCCTTCTCAACTGTGCTAGGATGGTTTTATAGAGTTTTGTAGTACATAAATGATAAGAATATAATAAAAAACGAATACATAACAAGATGCAATAGAAATAACACAAGAAATAGCCACAAATACCTCACATATTTATTTTATTTAAGTATATATTTGATCTCATTACAATAGATGGATAGATCTGGAATAGAGATGGGAGAATAATGTGAAGTGGCAGAGAATAGCTCAAGCTTCAACAACAAAGAGATATCTAGGCTTCTATTAGCCTCCTATAGTTGCATGCAAAAGATCCATTGAACCCATAATGTATCCTTACTTCAAACTGATGAATAACCAAGAAGAGTTGTGCCCTCCCTGGCTGGTGCGCACCCTAGTGTTCTGGATTTGATTTTTTTGGTCTCCAATACTCACAAGAATGGTTGCAATCCTGTATATATGAATAATATATTTTCATGGGAAAAGATCCCTTGATAGTTTCTGCAAATATGGACCCTCCAACTCAATATCGCCAAACACATATGTGCCCTCCTTCATAAAACTCACACAACTGAGAGAATCAATGGATATGGCATGAAACCATCCACAAAATGATGTGAAAAGGTGCCTTGGTGATATCTAACACTTATGAAGTGAAATCTCTTCTAGATCCAAGGTACTCAAGCCCCCACAAACTCTTCTCTCATGGACAGTGTGCCCTAATTCTTTAGAAAAAACCCAAACATGTGTTTTGCTTCCACATTATGCTTATGAATCTGATCTGAAACTTAAATAGAATGGTGAGGGTGGAATCTTTCACCACCTTGTCCAAGCTTGGATTAGGAAAGGTGGAATATTTCACCACTATCCGGATCTCTAGGGTTTATTTAGTCAAAACCATCAAGTATCTTGATCTCTTTATCCAAGAAGCCAAACATCAAAACTCAATCAACATCATGAGAGAATATGAGCCCCTATATCTCTTTTATACCCCTTTTCACCTTTTCCCTTCAAGTGACTTTTAATTCATCTTTAATATTTTCTCATAAAATCACTTTATTAATTTAATGTACCTTTTTACTCCAAAAAGTGATTAATTCACCCCTATGACTTCTTCGGCCAGTGAAAGTCACTTTTCTTCATCCTATACTATAGATATTTTCACCCCAGTTCCAACGAGCTATTACACTAAGGTGTTTCTCCAAGAAATAAGCCCCAAATATCTCCTTCAGTGTAATTAATTTAAATATGCCCGATAATAACCTCGTTTTACGAGAATCGTCGGAATGAAACAGAACCAAGGAAAAGTTGTGTGGAATGGATCTTGATGATAAAATATGATGAATAATGTAATTTGGGCCCCACAAAACTGCTCAAAATTGTCTGAGCTCACTATCACCCTCAATTGGCTACTCTAGCAGGCATCCCACACTGTAATGTAAGGGAATCCAAAAATGGGAACTTTACACTTCTGAATGTATAGGTTATCATATAATTATGTTGAATCAAGTTTCAACCACTATGCCTAAACCTTAAATATATGTTTTACCATAGTGTTATAATTTATGTGTATATTTTATTTGAATTTTAAGGCAAAAGAAGAGAATAATCCTACATCTCATTATTTTGGAAATTTTATTGAAAATTAAAAAAAATGGCCATGCACATTTATAAAAAAATAAGTAGATCCAATTAATTTGTAGGTGAATGCACTTAAAATTTTGAAATGCAAACCTATAATGCATTGTAATATAACACTAGATAAAAGTATTTTGGATTGGAGAGGACATATTTTGTTGTCAAAAACATAAAAATAAAATAATAATAATAATTCATTGTAGTGTTAAAATAATACATCATTTTTTTTTCATGCTTTCAAAGCAACAAGCAAGCAGTAATTATCTCAAATTTCTCAATGTAACAAACACATTATAAGATAGTGTTTTGACATTTTCATTTATATTTTGAAGATTGATACATAAACAAAAATATATATCTTTAATAATCATTTAACAAGTGAAAATAATAGTTTTCCACATTTCAAATCCAAAAGGGTAGGATATGTATATCTCCAAATCTAAAAAGAGTAGGATATATATACCTCCATAAATTTTAACACAAATCACTAAAATGAGAAAATTAATAAATACAAAATAGTTATAAATATTAATAATCATAAAAATCAAAATTTTATTTTTTATTATTATTTATTATTATTTATCTAACATAAATTATATTCAAATTTACAAAATTCATAAACATTTTAAAACTACATTTCAAATTTACAAAATTTATAAACATTTTAACCTTGCATATTTTAACAGCATACCTTTTCACTAATATTTGCATCATAGTGGCTATTTCTAGTTTAAATTAATTTATAGTTTAAATTTTATTGGCATTGTTTCATGATATTATTATCGAAGGAAGAGATATGGTTATTACTCTGTGCCAAAGGTGTAGAGGGACTACAGAAATCGATGATTCATCGACTTCATATTAATATGTCCTTTGACTATAAATTTTCGCATCATTTCTATTGTTCGTACTATAGAACTAAAAACATTATTTTTTATATAATAAAAAAAAAGTTATATGTCATCATCTCATTGGAGAATACATTTGAAGTCTTATTGCTAGCTTCATAATTCCCAATGTTTTAATTCATGTTTTAATCCAAGATCAACACACATATATTTTATTATGCATTTCTCGAAGGTGGATTAGTGCTAGCATTAGTTTGAATGTTTGTCTTAGCATTTTTTGCTAGCTAAATTTATCCTAAGTTTCGTTAATTATAAATATTTTTATGGTTTTTGTACTATTGTTATTATTTTTATTTTTATTTTTTATTATTATTGAGTACTTAACGTACGTAAACAATCCTGCCACGCACATTCTTTCTTAAATGTTTACATAGCGCGAGGCCCTCGGATGGTTCTAATAGCTTTAAATGTTTACCTAACATGCCTCACAGCCTTAAATGTTTACTTAAGATGCATGTTACAATATATTTCCCTCCGATTTTTGGATACAATCTTGTCTGTAGTGAATTTGGGCAGTTAGACCTGTTCTTGCACTTTGCAGGATTGAGATCCTATGCCCTTCTTTGCTTCAACTTTGCAAGGTTGTTTTCCTACATCCGCAGTTGGACCTGTTGTTTTGTATCACAAGATGCAACAACTATCATCCCACAAAAATGTGAGAATGTCGTTGGCTATAGAACATGGGATTTTATCTTCTTCATACGCTATGGAAACTATAGTTTCATAGGAAAATTAGACACTAATGGAATGTATATTTCTGGTAAGTCCAATGTCTCCAACCCTGATGCCTTTAACACGACTGTTGAGAAGCTCTTAGCCAATTTGTCAACTAAAGAAGTGTCTGGTGGCTATGGACAGATGATGAATTGGGGAAGATTTTGGTGAAGGTGACCATTGCTAGAGGTGGAGTGCTACCAAACATTCATCAAGTTCTTCTCCTGAAGAAGACTGTCGAGAAAGTGGAGAGGGGTTCTGCACCAAATTCCTCCAAGTTGAATTAAAAAAGTTGTTCATTCTTGGGCTTCTTCAAGTTGTTCAAATACAATAAATGGTGGTTTATTAACACCACCTCTTCTTTCGGAGTTGTTTTGGTTAACCACCAGAAGGGATATTATTTGTTTAGAATGAGGGTTTGGTGGAGATTAATCTATTATTTCTTAATTATACTTGAGAATGAGGGTTTGGTGGAGATTAATCTATTTGTCACTAATTTAGGTAAGCTAAAGACATGATATGTACATCAAAGTGTGGCATGAACGTGTGGAAGCATGGTGGACTGATTTATTTCCATTTTTAAAAGTAAGCACGTTATATGAATGTAATAGTATTTAAAGAAGTATTGTAAATTCCCTACCTTGGTTTTTATCAGGGCATATTTTTTAATCAAGTTTACTTCAATTGAAATTTAGGAAATTATTGACTGAAATTGCAAATTTGAAATTATTGTAATTGCATATTTGAGTTGTTGGGTGTGTATAATCTTGGTGTGAAACAATTTTTTCAAGGTGTATAATCTTGGTGCCTCAGAAATTTAGAAATTTTGCATGGTGTATAATTTTAGTGTTTCAAAAATTTAAATTTTTTTAAGGTGTTGTTTCAGAACTTATTTCATAAATTCAGAAATTTTTTCAAGATGTATAAACTTGGTGTCTCAAAAATTTAGAAACTTTTCATGGTGTATAAACTTAGTGTTTCCATGTATAATATTGTTGCCTCATAAATTTAGAAATTTTTCATGGTGTATAATCTTAGTGTTTCAAAAATTTAAAAGTTTTAGGTGTTGGTGTTTCAGAAATTATTTCAAAAAAGATGTATAATCTTGGTGTCTCAAAAATTTAGAAACTTTTCATGGTGTATAAACTTAGTGTTTCCATGTATAATATTGTTGCCTCATAAATTTAGAAATTTTTCATGGTGTATAATCTTAGTGTTTCAAAAATTTAAAAGTTTTAGGTGTTGGTGTTTCAGAAATTATTTCAAAAATTTTAAAAGTTTTTTAGGTGTTGTTTCAGAAATTATTTCATAAATCCAGAAATGTTTTCAAGGTGTATAATCTCGATGTCTCAGAAATTTAAAATTTTTTCATGGTGTATAAACTTAGTGTTTCCGTGTATAATCTTGGTGCCTCAGAAATTCAGAAAATTTTCATGGTGTATAATCTTAGTGTTTCAAAAATTTTAAAGTTTCAGGTGTTCGTGTTTCAGAAATTATTTCATAAATTTGGAATTTTTTTTAGAAATTCAGAAATTTTCTCAAGGTGTATAATCTTAGTGTCTCAGAAATTTATAAATTTTTCATGGTGTATAAACTTAGTGTTTCAAAAATTGAAATTTTTTTCAGGTGTTAGAATACATTGATGCATTCACAAATGTGATTGAAAAAAGGAAAATTATGATTTCATGAAGAATTGTAGAATCATTTTATTGGATTTTGATGAAAAAGCTAAAAATTAAGATGTTTAGATTTTGAGAATAATATAAATTTTAACTTAGATTTAAAAGTAATCATAAAATAGTTTTTTATTTTTAAAAGTAATCATGAATAGTTATATCATCTAAGACTAATATAAATTTTAAGTTAGATTTAAAAGTAATCAGTAATTATGAAATAGTTTTTATTATTTTTAAAAGTAATCATGAATAGTGAATAGCTATATCATCTGAGACTAATATAAATTTTAAGTTAGATTTAAAAGTAATCAGTAATCATGAAATAGTTTTTATTTTTAAAAGTTATCATGAATAGTTATATCATCTGAGACTAATATAAATTTTGTAAATTTTAAGTTACATTTATAGTGTCATCATCTATTGTCGATCATTTTTGGCATGTGAATAGGGAGTTTAGGTGCAAAATAAAATTTTACCAGGTTGTGAAAGCAATCTCTGCAAGAATTATTAAGGCAAAGTTGAATGAATCACCAGAGAATAAAAAATTGGAAGAATTTGAAGGGGAAATGGAGATACGTACAACGATTGAATCAGACGCCCTGATTCTCCTACTATGAACTTGTTTTTGTGATCCAACAATATCCACCTCAACCTTCTCACACCCCACCACAAAATTTCCAACCATTTTCACCGACATACCACAAAATTTCCAACCATTTTCACCGACATACCTTCTGGTGTTTAAATGTTACTCTGAAATTTTCAGAATAATAAACAATAACCTCGATGCAAAGAAGATTAATGCACCATTAATTATTAATTGTTGGGGTTGATTCTACTTGTATTCTTCTGATGGAGATTAGAATTTCATACATTTAGATACGGTTTTGTCCATTGATTAGTTCACTTAATATCACACAATTGTGTGAGATAACTGGCGTTAATATTGTTACTTGCACTAACATTAATCTTGTGAGAATTCTAGTATTGATCAGAAAGTAAAGAGAAGATTTTAGAATTGATACTTGATCACTTATGACATTACACTCCATCTTTGATCCGTGTTAGTGTGAACGCGTCCTTGAAAATAGTTTTTTTCGAAGCGTTGTAGAACAAACATTCGAAGTTGGGATTTCTACTCTATAACAATATATTTAAAATATTTATTTTAACATGAAGGAACGAGTTAAATATAATGATAATCATATAAGCGCAATCTTGAGCCTGCCAGCCCGGGAGTCTGCTTGTCAATTTGTATATCACAGAACTATGGGTGTTGTTTGGAGGACACAGAACAATAGAAGCACAATTTTGAGCTTGCTAGCCCGAGAACCTGTGATCCAAAAAGTGGCTAAGTATGGAATGAGGAAGTCGTCAATCAGACTCGTGATACAGAATCATGACTATAAATGTGAAACTGTGAGTATGTCAACCCGCGCACCTAGAAATTTTTGGAAAAATGAATAATAATAAACACAAATATGTGATTGATATTATTTTTTATATAATCGATTAGATACTCCCACCTAACATTAGTTTTATATTGTGGAATGATTAATTGAAAACATTTTTCAGAGTAATGAATCTTTCACATGATGTATTGGTAATATTATATTTTAATGTAATATATTAAATTAGGTTTAGTCATTATACTAAAAGTTACAAAATCTTCAGTCCAACATTGTTTGACATTGTATTGATTAAATTTGAGAGGAAAACCAATAAAAAAATGCCTATCCTTTTAGAAGTTGAAGTTGAATATTTTATGTTTATAATTGAGATATTTAATTATAGCTTTAGAGTTTTAAGTTTCAATATGGAGAACAAGGTAAAGAGTCTTGATTCTATAAAACATTTTTATGTTGTTTCAATTTAATCAAATTTTCATTAAAAATATTATAACTAAAATTTTATAACTAGATATAATTACTATAATAACTCTTATAAGATAATAATTCCATGGCAAGATTTATTAGGAGAATCTTATGAAATGTTTTCACTCCTAATTAAGATATAGAATTCAGAGACTTTGCATCTACCAAAGGATTGGTAAAATTGTCCGCTCCTTAAAAAATTTAGCTAAACATTTTACAATTCAATTATGAAAATATTAAAAAATACAATTATATTAAATTTTATATTCTTGTAAAATTAAGACAAATTTTATAATAATGAAATTATTAATAAAAAAAAGTATTGTAAAAATTGTATTCATTTTAATTTGAATAATTAAAATTATTTTTTAAAAAATACATGTTTAAAATTAAAATAAATATCTAGATTTTATTAAAATATTTATGAAAGATAATGGTTATATGGAATTTTGAGACCATAAAGTTTAAATTTCATTAAAGTTTATATCCCGCCAGCCCGGGAGTCTGCATGTGTCAATTTGTATATTGTGGAACTTCGGGTGTTGTTTAGAGGACATGGAACAATAGAAGTGCAATTTTGATGTAACATCCCACTCTTGCATGCACTGAGAAAACTTATTCTTTGAGGACACTTGCTTGCAAGTGATCCAGATTATTATACTATGGGGCATTTGATTATGACTATGATGCATTATGGATTGATGACATGTTATTTTGTTGTATTCACATAGATAGGTTTTATTGACTAGGTTTTCCTAAGTGTGCGGGATTTTAGACCTCGAGGATGCAGAGGCATCAATGAAACCCCTTGGACTCCAAACCGAGTTAGGGAGTTGACAATTGGGGTTTGATTTTTGTATATATGACGTTTGTGCATCTGATTAGATGATATGATTATGGACATTATTTTTGACATGATTCGTTGATGATGCAGGCTGACAATAGCTTGCCAACCAGACTCACTTGTGGAGTAGAGGGGTCACGCATGACTACCAGAGACGTTGAGGGAAAGGTGTGGAAAACAACCCTGCCATAGCCTAATATAACTCTTGTTGTGGCTCGAACTATAGGTTAACGACTACCTAGTTCAAGAAGACCCATGATGTCGTGAGGGTTGACTGCGACAGTTGTTCACGATGATTCTAAGGGGTGTGAAATAAGGCAGAGGCCTTATTCCTTAGAGGCCCTTAGTCTCCCACAAGATCAGCTGGTGGAGTATTGACTCCAAGGGTTTTTGATGTCTACCAAGTCAATCAAGAGGTGAGTGGCACCCTTGGAGCACGTAGTGCATCTTGAAGGGCAAGTCACGCAAGAAAAATGGAAAGAGGCGAGTGGCACCCTTGGAGCACATAGTGCATCTAGAAGGGCACGTCGTGCAAGGGAAACTTAATGAGACGAGTGGCACCCTTGGAGCACCTAGTGCATCCTGAAGGGAACGTTGCGTTGTTAAATAATAAATGAATAAACCAATATGGCCTTACAACGAATAATGTGATGAGAAATATTTAAAACAATTTTCCTAATAAAATGTCGCCCAGCCTAGGAAAATAAACTCTAGGTCTAAGTGATACTTGTGATAAAAATAAAAATTAAAAAATAATAATAATAATCATAATCATCATTAATCATGTGACAAGAAGGGGGTAAGCAATTCAATTAATTTATAAAAATCTTTTGGGGGATAAAATTTAAAAAGGGGCAAAAAGGGGAAATAATTGTTTTGTTACATATGCTAATTAAAAATTTATTAATTAAAAAGGGAAAGGGGAAAAAGTAATTTTCTACACATGCCAATCTGAGTTTTAAATGAAAAGGGAAAGAGGGAAATTTAAAAGAATTAGAAAACTAGGAAAAAGTGGGAAACATAAAAAGAAAGGGGAAACACAAGGAAAAAGCAGAAAAACTAACTTAGTAAGGGATCTAGCATTTAAGAACATTCTAAAATAAAATCAACTAGTTAATTAGTAAGGGAGAAAGTCATTAAAATGTGTAAGGGAATATGGGGACAACTAGGAGCGATTTTAGGAATGCTTTTAGGTGGGTGAGGGAAATAGGAGTAATTTATTAATTAATGAAATTAATTTATGGTGCAATGAAGGGGATGGGTGACACATGTACGAGGCAGGGATGATTTTAGGGGCTAAATTTCGCTCATGGGCTAATTTTCCATGGTTTTTCAAAAAACGAGATTCACTATTTTAAAAATGATTCGCCCAAATTCTATAGGAAAAAATCATTTTACCTTAAAAATCGCCAAAATTTTATAAAAACTATATAAAATACTTAGAAATTTGAATATTTAAAAAAAAATATTGCCAAACATTTATAATTGACATATGAAGGATTAGTAATATTCTCCAAGGTTTCTACATTTAAAAATAAATTTCCATCCTTAAAATCATCCCTGGTACGAGGAGGATTTTTATGAATTAAATTATTGAACAATAAATTAAATGGGATTTTGGGAAACTAAAGGACTTAGAAATTCTATATAAAGGAGGGAGGAGGAGGAGGATGGATCTATTTTGTTATGTGTAACGTTACGCTACAGAAATTTAGACTTGACTGACTTAGCTTGTGGGAGTTGGGATACCCAACTCGGTGAGGAGTGGTAGCTCGGCCTTACGAGGTGAGATGGGAGCTATTTGTTCTCCGGTTAGTGTGTGTGGCCCCTTTGTGGCTTGGGGGGATAATGGGGAAGAAGAGTACCCCTAGCATTGGCTGGGAGGTACCAGTGAAGTATCATCCATCGGCAAGCGAGAGTTGCACGCAGTGCACGGGACAATGACTCAGAGTGGGCAACTTGGGCTATGGTACGCTTCCTCTATTTCTGCATGGTAGATTATTATTATACTTTATGCTTTTATTCTGTACTTTTATTTGGGTAAAGAAAATGTTGACTTAGCATTTCAACCGAGAACTTAATTTTCCCCTTAAGCCTTAAGCTCGCTATTTAACTTGATTCCCTTGGCTTTCGATCCCTAAATGTTGTGACTGTCCGATTGAATTTATCGATTTGTTGTGATGGGTTGTGCTTTACATTGTCGAAATCCCTAGTTCGTCAGTCCATGCCTGAGCAGTCGGCTAGGAGCTAAATCAACAATCATCACTTTGGTGCACATCAACCTATAGATTCTAATGCTCTGCTTTTCTATGCATGGATGATGAGTGAAGGATGTGTTGGCCCCATTGTCTAACCCTGTTAGTTGTCCCTGGTTGAGTGAATGTCTTGCGCCTTGCTGCATTGATTACCTCTGTGGTGGTTTTTCTTCCCGCAACGAACCCCTTACGATCCTCTGCATTGATCCATGCGTTTAATACCCTTCCTGGCAATTATTTAAGGCTGAGTTTATGATGCTTCTCCTGGCGATTTATTGTGTGTTTTTCCTTACTTTTTGTCTTCCATTACTCTACGATTTTACTCTGTGTTTCCTTTTATTCAATAGCATTTACTCTAAACAATTTTTATTGTGTTAAACCTTTTCTCTTCTGGAGTGTTGACAAAATTCACCCATGCAATTTAACCCACTGCTATTAACTTTACCCACAAATTTACTACCCAATACAATTTTAATGTTATATAAGATTTATTTATTTAGAAACGGATGTTGGTATTCAGTTACGATTGGATTATTGCTTCCGATTTCTAAAGGCATTTCCATTGTCAAATCTCCTTTCTCTACATTTTTATTATTGATGCGTGTCCATTGTTGGTTTTATTGCACTGAGTTTTTCCACCACTAGTTAAGACTGTGATTTTACATTGTCATACTGCAATTGCTGCTTGATTAAGACTGCATTCATTTTTGTTTGCCTGGCGATTTTTCCACTTCCTAGGATTGCATTTCGTTTGATTTGGGGGCGAATTTTTCTTGGCAAAATTATATATCTGGCATATTTTCTCCTCCATGAATTGCCTGCGCCTTATTGGATAATGGGGGCATATTAGTGGCAAGACAATGATTTATACTTTTATCATTGGTGTTATTTCCGTTTTAGTTCATAGAGCGTACCTTTCATTTTGACAGCCATTTCCTTCCTGCATTAAAAGACTCTGATTTTGACATGGTTAAGACTGCAATCATGGTTGTTAAGTCTACAATCTTGCTTTATTCCTGAATATGTTAACCCTTTAGGAATGCGTTGCATTTAATCATCACCTATGTTGATTGCATTTCATTAATTTTTTGTGCGTTGGTTATTTGATGTGTGTCTGATTGGAGGTAATTGTTGTGTTTTATATAGTGTGTTTTCTACAATTGATAGTGAATTATATCATTGACAGATATAAATTCATAGCTGACTGCATGCAAATTTATTAGTAATATAATAGCTGGCAAATGTAAATGGATGGCATTATTACACAACAATTTTATTAGCATTCTTCGACAACCTTTAATTAACAGCCTTTGAGTAGAACAACCTTTAATTGAATAGACAACCTTTAATTTGATTAGACAACTTTACTTCCTTTATAGACAGTCTTTAAATTAAATTAGATTAGACTTGTGAAATTAGTTTTAGTATTGATTAAACTAGACTTGTCATTAGATTGAAATTAATGACTAATTTTTAATGTAGACTTGCCGAATTGATTTGTATTTAATATTAATTAGATTGAAATTAATGACTAAATTATAATGTAGACTTGCCGAATTGATTTGTATTTAATGTTAATTAGATTTAAATTAATGACTAAATTGAAATGTAGACATGCCGAAATGATTTGTACTTAATGTTAATCAGATTGTAAGTTAATGACTAAATTGTAATGTAGACTCACCGAATTGATTTGTATTTAATGTTAATCAGATTGTAAATTTATGAATAATTTGTAATTTAAACTTAATAAAATCGATTGTATTTAATGTTGAATTAGATTGTACATTAAAGACTAATTTATAATTTGGACTTGCTAAATTTAGATTGGTAATCAATGTTAAAACAAATTGTAATTATTGACTAGTTTAGACTTGATGAATGATCGGGTGGTTGGTGAATCCGTGTTTTATATTGCACTTCATTCGAATGACATCATCTTGCATCTTGTCGACCGGTTGCTTGGGGTGTGGGTGTAGTATCCTTGTTAGTGGTTTCGGCTCCTAGTGCACTGGTTTTCTTGAGTCCTTGGTCCTATTAGGTTATATTGTGCCAAGGTTATTGATGTGTCTATCACCTATGGACGACATGACTTCTGATGAGGGGATCATGGCACGCCCTATTGGATAGCGACAAATGATAACTTGATCAGAGTCGGTGCCTTCCGTGTGAGTGTTGTTGAATGTTGTAAGTTTTCTTTTGGTGCATGGGTTGAGCGCCTTCATTCATTTGGTTTTCACGCCTTGAGGTTATAGTCCTCGGTCATCAAGGCCATTGTGTCAGGAGGGGGAATGTTGTCCCTTAGCTTGTAGGCATGGTCCTATTGCGTCGGGTGGGTAGTTTTTTACCCTTGTTTTTCTACGCACGTTTCGCCCAGTTTCTCTTGTGCCAGTGTGGGGAGTAATAGTTTTCTATTGCCTAGACTGCGTGCTTGTGTTCATCATCAGTCGTGTGGTTCAACTGTTGTCATCTTAGCCTTCCTTCCTAAAAGCAAAAAAAAAAATTGAAATTTTGCTTCGCTTGTAGTCCTAACAATGGGGTCTTCACACATGGTATCAGAGCGGGTTCAACCCACGACTTGGGATCACTAGGGCTTTCGTTGATATGATATTTGATTATAATGTTTCTAATTAAGTTGACTTGTATTCATGTAGGTAATAATGGTTAGAGGATGCCGTGGAGGTAGACGATTGGGTGCTAGGGGAGGAGGCGCGATGCCTCCAATAGCATCCATGCCTGAGGGGTCTAACCCCCAGGGAGACGAACAGGTTATCGGGAAAAAGTAGATAGTGGTGGGTGATGTGGTTGGGCTGATGAGGTATTTCCAGTGGATGTCTGAAGCACAGATCAACCATTTAGACACAGAGGAGGCCAGGGCGCTGACACCCTGAGGGTCCACCTCGTGCTCCGGTTGGTACTAGTAGCATTCATCATGAACTCGAGAAGGTCAAATTTCTTGAGTTCTTTGGTGCCCCGGACGGTGTAGCTGCCGAGGCATGGTTGGCGAATATGGAAATTTTCTTTACACTTCTCGAATATACCTCCAACATGAAGGTCCGCATGGCGGTATTTCAACTGAAGGGGAGTGCTCTGCTATGGTGGAAGATTCTCCTGCCGCAACTGAACATGGATGTCAAAGACGTGTCATGGGAATTGTTTGAGGAATGGTTCTGAAAGAGGTACCTATGAGGGTAATTCATTGAGTGTCAACTCAAGGAGTTCAACACCTTACGACAGGGCGGTCATATGGTGCTTGAGTACAAGGCCCGTTTTATGGAGTTTCTTCTCTATGCTCTGCATCTTAATACTAAGAAACTTAAGGTCAACAGGTTCGTGTTCAGCCTTAATGGCAGCATACGTGAAAAGGTTAGGATTATGATGCCTCAAACCTTGCATGATGTCTTCAAGAAGGCCCTCATAGCAGAGGAGGATCTTATTAGTGGGGGTCAAAGAAGGACTCCAGCGAGACCAGTAGGGCAGGTGTCTTCTAGTGTGTAGTAGCATCAGACACTAGCCAGACATACGATAGAATATTGTGTCTTCCATAGGGGATCCACTTTCACTACACCTAGGTGACCAGGGCCTTAACAGGAGACACCTTATCGAGGACCACAACATTAGCAACAACGTCAACCGTAGCAGAAGCATCGACCGCAACAGCAGAAGTTTAGGCTTATTCAGCAGAAAAGACCAGGATTCCAAGTTGGTGGGTCGTCATCTTCTACTTCAGGAACCAAGAGTACTAGACCGAAGAAGGAGTGTTAGACGTGTGGGGAGCCACACTACCAGCGCGACTACCTAGTGGAGAGGACTAGAGCATCTGGATCAGTCGGACCCACTACCGTGGGAGATTTGGGAAAGGCCCATCGAATTCATGTGGCAGTGAATAACCACCAAGCAGAGCACTAGTCGACTATGCTCGAGATGTCAAGTACCGTCATTGACCAGGCCCTTAGTATTTTGATAGATCCCAGTTCTACCAAGAGTTTCATTTTTGGTGCAGCATTAAAAAGGATTAAGGTAAAGACAGTCGAACAGGATGAGTTTATCTTTGTAGATATGGCTTCAGGAGCCAAACAGAAGTTTGAAGGAAACGTTATGGGTTGTACCCTTAACCTAGGAGAGTTTGTCACCAGGGCCAACCTGTAAGTCACGATCTTGGGATCTTATGATGTTGTGATTGGTATGAACTGGTTGGAATCACATGAGGTGATACTCGACTGTAAGACAAAACGGTTGAGCTTGGTCGATGATGAGGGAAAAATATGTGTGATTGTAGGATGGAACTGGGGATTTTCCCTAAGGTTCATCTCTTCCTTGCAGCTACGGAAGAGCATGCACAAGGGATGTAATATTTATGTGATCCTTGCATTAAACGAGAAGGGAGTAGTGGAAGGTCTAAAACACCTTCCGATAGTGACAGAGTTTGTAGATGCCTTTCCAGAGGAGTTACCTAGGATGTCACCGGAGAGGGAATTGGAATTTACCATAGACCTGAAACCGGGGACTGAACCGATAGCAAGAAATCCTTATCAGATGTCAACCCCAGAGTTACAAGAGTTGAGAATGCAACTGAAGGAGTTACTGGACCTAGGAATTATACATCCTAGTGTGTCCCCGTGGGGCGCACCTATTATTTTCTTACAAAAGAAGGATGGATCATGGAAGCTCTACATTGACTACCATCAATTGAATAAGGAAACAATCAAGAATCAGTATTTGTTGTTGAGGATTGATGATCTATTCGATTAGATGAAGGGGGCGACGGTGTTCTCAAAGATTGATTTGCAATCAAGGTATCACCAGTTATGAATCAAGGAGGATGACATCCCTAAGACCACCTTTAGGATGAGGTTTGGGCATTACAAGTTTACTGTTTTACCATTTGTACTAACAAACGCCCCAGGGGTATTTATGAGTTTGATGAATGGGGTGTTGCGTGAGTACTTCGACAAGTTCATCCAAGTATTCATTGATGATATTTTTATTTACTCTTGAACGACGGAGGAGCATGAAGAGCACTTGTGCTTGGTACTCCAGTGTCTACGAGAGAACAAATTGTATGGGAAGTTGTCCAAATGCTCATTTTATCAATCGAAGATTCACTACTTAAGGCATGTCATCTTTGGAGAAGGTATCTTCGTGGATCCAGCAAAGGTCGAGGCTATTATGGAATGGCCCGTGCCAATGAATGTCCAGGAAGTGTGTAGCTTCATGGGTTTAGCAGGATACTATCGACGGTTCGTTAAGGGATTTTTGAAGATAGAAAATCTGATCACGGAGTTGCAGAAGAAGAAAAAGAAGTTTGTTTGCACCGAGAAATGCACAGAATCTTTTTGGAGGCTCAGAGATATGTTGACAACGATACTGATACTAAAGGTCCCTGACATGGATGTGAACTTCTTGGTATGCACTGACGCATCCAAGGAAGTCTTAGGCAGAGTCTTGATGCAAGACGGTTGAGTGATCGCTTACATCTCGAGAAAACTGAGAAGGCATGAGGAGAACTATGTGACACATGATTTGGAGTTGTTAGCCATTGTATATGCCTTGAAGGTTTGAAGACACTACCTTGTTGGATGAAAATTTGAACTAAAGATGGACCTCTGTGGACTACAACACATCTTTACGCAAAGCAACCTGAATGCACGACAACAACGTTGGTTGGAATTTCTTAGCGAGTACAATTTTGAGATTTCTTACATAAAAGGAACAATGAACTTAGTGGCAGATGCATTAAGTCGAAGACTGCACATCTTTTCGGTGTTGCCTCTTTAGACGAATATATGTGAAAAGATTCTAAATTTACAGCATGACAATGACTGGTACAAGGAGGTTGAGGATTTTATCGGACAAAACACAATGATGGTACCAAGATTTGAAGGATTTACATTTGACAATGATGGATTATTGAGGTTTAAAAATCATATTTACGTACCACCGAACGACGAGTTGAGAATATTGATCCTAAATGAGGCTCATAGAGAAGTATACATGGCTCACTCATGAGTCACAAATATAAGGGTGGACCTTAAACCCTTATTCTTTTGGAAAGCAATGAAGGCAGGCATAGTCAACTATGTGGCTAGATGTCTATAATGTCAGCAGGTAAAGGTCGAACATAGATATTCAGTAGGATTACTATAGCCACATGCTATTCCGAAATCGAAATGGGAGGTTATTTCGATGGATTTTATTGTTGGATTTCCACTGATGGCAAGGAGACACGACTCGATTTTCATAGTAGTCGACACTCTGACGAAGAGTGCTCATTTTATTCCTATGCATACAATGTATCAGGCACTTGACATAGATAGAGTTTTCATCAGTGAGATTGTGAGGCTGCATGGCATGACTAACAGGATTGTATCCAATCAAGGATCGGTGTTTATTGGACGATTTTGGACTAGTTTCCAAGAGGCCTTGGGAACCCAACTTAACTTTAGTACTACGTATCACCCGGATACTTACAGGTAGACTGAACGAATGAACAAGACCTTGGAGGATATGTTGCGCATGTACGTGATGGACCAACAAAAGCATCGGGAAGAATTCTTGCCACTGGTGGAATTCACTTCTAACAACAGTTACCAAAGTATCATTAAGATGGCACCTTTTGAGTTTCTTTATGGGTGACTGTGTCGAACGCCTTTGAGTTGGGATCGACTTGAGGATAGGGTCCTGGTGGGACCAAAATCGATCCAAGAAATTGAAGATCAAATGCAAACAATAAGACAAAGGATTAAAGAAGTGTGGGATCGGCATAAGAGTTATGCCGATGTGCACCATGTCGACCGTAGTTACGAATTTAGCGATCGAATCTTCTTACGGGTAAAACCGCATAAGATTTCGATCAAGTTTGGAAAGGGAGCTAAACTCTCTCCTAGGTTCATGGGACCTTTCAAGATTGTGGAGAGGAAGGGGCCCATGGCCTATCGACTAGCCTTGCCTAATTTTTTGAGGCATATGAATGATGTGTTTCATGTATCTATTTTGAGACATTATATTGGTGATCCTACACATGTTATTGACATGAGTTCCTTATAGGTATTGGACGAGGGGGTGCTCACGACTGAGCCAATGTGCATCCTGGATCATCGCATTCGACAACTACGACGTCGAACAATAGATCAGGTCAAGGTCCAGTGGGACAACTATAGTCCGCACTCGGCGACCTAGGAGGACGCATATGATATGCGCCAGCAGTTTCCATTTTTGTTTGATATATAGACTTATGATACTGTGGTACACTTTATTTCCACACTTATACTATGAAACTTCGAGACAAATTTTAGACCAAGAGGGGGTGTATGTAACATCCCACTCTTGCGCGCACTGGGAAAACTTATTTTTTGAGGACACTTGCTTGCAAGTGATCCAGATTATTATAATATGGGGCATTTGATTATGATTATGAGTCATTATGGATCGATGACATGTTGTTTTGTTGTATTGACATAAACAGGTGTTATTGAATTGGTTTTCTTGAGTGTGCAGGATTTTGGACCTCAAGGATGCAGAGGCATCGATGAAACCCCTTGGACTCCAGACCGAGTCAGGGAGTGGACAATTGGGGTTTGATTTTTTTATATATGACGTTTGTGCATCTGATTAGATGATATGATTATGGATATTATTTCTAACATGATTCAGTGATGATGCAGGCTAACGATAGCTTGCTGAACAAACTCATATGTGGAGTAGAGGGGTCACGCACAACTACTAGAGACATTGAGGGAGAGGTGTGGACAACAGCCCTGCCATAGCCTACTAGCACTCTCGTTGTGGCTTAAACTGTAGGTTAACGACTACCTAGTTCGAGAATACCCACGATGTCGTGAGGGATGACTGTGACAATCGCTCACGATGATTCTAAGGGGCACGCAATAAGGAAGAGGCCTTATTCCTTAGAGGCCCTTAGTCTCACACAAGATCACCTGGCGGAGTATTGAATCCAGGGGTTTTTTATTTCTACCAAGTCAGTGAAGAGGCAAGTGGCACCCTTGCAGCACGTAGTGCGTCCTGAAGGGCACGTCGCGCAAGAAAAATGGAAAGAGGTGAGTGGAACCCTCAGAGAACATAGTGTGTCCTGAAGGGCATGTCGCGCAAGGGAAAATTAATGAGGCAAGTGGCACCCTTGGAGAACCTAGTGCATCCTGAAGTGCACGTCGCGTTGTTAAATAATAAATTAATAAACCTTTATGGCCTTAGAATGAATAATGTGATGAGAAAGATTTAAAACAATTTCCCTAATAAAATGTCGCCCAGCCTAGGAAAATAAAGTCTAGGTCTAAGTGATACTTATGATAAAAATAAAAATAAAAATAAATAAATAATAATGATAATCATCATTAATCATGTGACGATAAGGGGGTAAGAAATTCAATTAATTTATAAAAATGTTTTGGGGAAAAAAAATTTAAAAGGGGGAAAAGGGGAAAATAATTGTTTTGTTACATATGCTAATTAAACTTATTAATTAAAAAGAAAAAGGGGAAAAAGTAATTTTCTACACATGTCAATCTGAGTTTTAAATGAAAAGGGAAAAAGGAAAATTTAAAAGAACTAGGAAACTAGGAAAAAGAGGGAAACATATAAAGAAAGGGGAAACACAAGGAAAAAGCAGAAAGACTAACTTAGTAAGGTATCTAGCATTTAAGAACTTTCTAAATTAAACTCAACTAGTAAATTAGTAAGGGGGTAAGTCATTAAAATATGTAAGGGAATATGGGGACACCTAGGAGCGATTCTAGGAATTCTTTTAGGTGGGTGAGGGAAATAGGAGTAATTAGTTAATTAATGAAATTAATTTATGGTGTAATGAAGGGGATGGTTGACACATGTATGGGGAGGATTTTAATGAATTAAATTATTGAACAATAAATTAAATAGGATTTTGGGAAAGTAAAGGACTTAGAAATTCTATATAAAGGAGGGAGGAGATGATGGATATGTTCTGTTATGCGTAACATTACGCTGCAGAAATTTAGACTTAACTGACTTAGCTTGTGGGAGTTGGGATACCCAAATCAGTGAGTAGTGGTAGCTTAGCCTTGCGAGGCGAGCTGGGAGCTAGTTGTTCTTTGTTTAGTGTGTGTGGCCCCTTTGCGGCTCGGGGGGATAAGAGGGAAAAAGAGTACCCCTAGCATTGGCTGGGAGGTACTGGTGAAGTCTCATCGGTCGACACGTGGGAGCTGCACGGAGCGCATGAGACAACGACTCAGAGCGGGGGACTTGGGCTATGGTATGCTTCCTTTATTTATGCATGGTAGATTATTATTATTATACTTTATGCTTTTATTCTATACTTTTATTTGGGTAAAGAAAATGTTGACTTAGCATTTCAATCGAGAACTTAATTTTCCCCTTAAGACTTAAGCTCATTGTTTGACTTGATTCCCTTGTCTTTAGATCCCTGAATGTTGTGATTGTCCAACTAGTTTTATCTATTTGTGTTGATGGGTTGTGCTTTACTTTGGCCTCATCCCTATTTCATCATTCCATGCCTGAGTAGTCAGCCAGGAGTTGAATCGACGGTCGTCACTTCGGTGCACAATGACCTATAGATTCTAATGCCCTTATTTTCTGTGCGTGGATGATGAGCGAAGGATGTGTTGGCCCCGTTGTCTACCCCTGTTGGTTGTCCCTGGTTGAGTGACTCTCTTGCACCTTGCTACATTTATTACCTCTGTGGTGGTTTTTCTTCCCACAACGAACCGCTTATGATCCTCTGCGTTGATCCCTACATTTAATACCCTTCCTGGAAATTATTTAAGGCTAAGTTTATAATGCTTCTCCTGGCGATTTATTGTGTGTTTTTCCTTAATTCTGGTCTACCATTACTCTACGATTTTACTTTGTGTTTCCTTTGATTCAATGGCATTTACTCTCTGCATTTTTCTTGTGTTAAACCTCTGCTCTTCTGGACTGTTGATGACATTCACCCATGCGATTTAACCCACTGTTATTAACTTTACCCACGAATTTACTACCCAATACAATTTTAATGTTAGAGAAGATTTATTTATTTATAAACGGATGTTGGTATTCATTTACGATTGAATTATTTCTCTGCGATTTCTGAAGGCATTTCCATCGTCGGATCTCCTTGCTCTGCATTTTTATTATTGATGTGTGTCCATTATTGGTTTTGTTGCACTGTGTTTTTCCACCACTAGTTAAGACTGAGATTTCCCATTTTCAGGCTACAATCATTGCTTGATTAAGACTGCATTCATTTTTGTTTGCCTGGTGATTTTGCCACTTCCTTGGACTGCATTTTGTTTGATTTGGGGGCAAATTTTTCCCGGCAAATTTATGTATCTAGCATACTTTATCCTCCATGAATTGCATGCGCCTTACTGGATAATGGGGGCTTATTGGTGGCAAGACAATGATTTATACTTTTATCATTGGTGTTATTTTCATTTTAGTTCATAGAGCGTACCTTTCATTTTGACAGCTATTTCCTTCTTGCATGAAAAGACTGCAATTTTTCCATGGTTAAGACTGCAATCATGGTTGTTAAGTCTACAATCTTGCTTGTTTCCTGAAGATCTTACCCCTTTAGGAATTCGTTTCATTTAATCATCACCTGTGTTGATTGTGTTTCATTAATTTTTGGTGCGTTGGTTATTTGATGCGTGTCTGATTGGAGGTAATTCTTGCGTTTTATATGGTGCATTTTCTACAATTGACAATGAATTATATCATTGCCAGATATGAATCATAGATGACTGTGTGCACATTTATTAGCAATTTAATAGATGGTATATGTAAAGGGATGGCGTTATTACACAATAATTTTATTAGCATTCTTAGAAAATCTTTAATTAACGACCTTTGAGTAGAACAACCTTTAATTGAATAGACAACCTTTA
The DNA here is from genome assembly GCA_032191745.1 of Picea mariana. NCBI lineage: Eukaryota > Viridiplantae > Streptophyta > Pinopsida > Pinales > Pinaceae > Picea > Picea mariana. The sequence goes on from JASDQU010739024.1 coordinate 270,369, forward strand.
ATTTGATTAGACAGCTTTACTTCCTTTATAGACAATCTTTAAATTAAATTAGATTAGACTTGTCAAATTAGTTTTAGTATTGATTAAACTAGACTTGTCATTAGATTGAAATTAATGACTAATTTGTAATGTAGACTTGCCGAATTGATTTGTATTTAATGTTAATTAGATTGAAATTAATGACTAAATTGTAATGTAGACTGGCCGAATTGATTTGTATTTAATTTTAATTAGATTGAAATTAATGACTAAATTGTAATGTAGACTTGCCGAATTGATTTGTATTTAATGTTAATCAGATTGTAAGTTAATGACTAAACTGTAATGTAGACTCACCGAATTGATTTGTATTTAATGTTAATCAGATTGTAAATTTATGACTAATTTGTAATTTAAACTTGATAAAAATGATTGTATTTAATGTTGAATTAGATTGTAAATTAAAGACTAATTTATAATTTAGACTTTCTAAATTTAGATTGGTAATCAATATTAAAACAAATTGTAATTATTGACTATTTTAGACTTGATGAATGATCGGGTGGTTGGCGAAGTCATGTTTTAGCTTGCGCTTCCTTCCTGGATACTATGCCCACACCCCAAGATACTATGCCTCATTAGGAGTCATGCCATCCCCAGGTGATAGACACGTCAATAACCTTGGCATAATAACCTAACGGGACCAAGGACTCAAGAAAACTAGTGCACTAGGAGCCGAAACCACTGACAAGGATACCATGCCCACACCCCAAGATACTATGCCTGGGAGTTCTCTTGTCAATTTGTATATCGTAGAACTCTGGGTGTTGTTTGGAGGACACAGAATAATATAAGCGCAATTCTGAGCCCACCAATCTGGGAACCACGATCCAAAAAGTGGTTAAGTATGGAATGAGGAAGTCATACATACTTTATAAAATCCCATGTTTATAATTTATAAAAGTACATATTTCATGTGTATAATTATTTATTTCAATATTTTAAATCTAAAATTTAGTAATATCTAAAGTACTTATGCTTTAGATTTTTTTACTTTTATTTTAATATTTTTAAATATAATCATAAACCTAATTATAATTTCATCTTAATTTATGTTTTGTATATGATTCAATAATACACTTAAAAATTAATATCTATATTTTATAAAAATACATGTTTAATGTAAATGATTATTTATTTTAATATTTTTAAATATAGAATTTAAAAAAGCTTTGTTTCATTTAGAGAGATTTAACATCCTTTAATAATTTTATGTAATTAAATTGTACAATATTAATATTTGATATTAATAATTTAATGTTTGGAAATTATGTTTTTAGATAATGTTACATAGTTGATAGGGATCACCATCCTTCAACAATCTCAATTTTTAGTCTGCGAGTCCGGGAGTCCGCCTATCAATTTGTATATCACGGAACTTTGGGTGTTGTTTGGAGGACACAGAACAATAGAAGCACAATTTTGAGCTAGCCAACCTCGGAACCCACGTTCCAAAAAGTGTCTAAGTATAGAATAAGGAAGTGTCACATACTTTATAAAATCCCATGTCCATACCATATAAAAGTACAGATTTAATTTGTATAATTATTTATTTCAATATTTTAAATCTAAAATTTAGTAATATCTAATGTCATTATCCTTTAGATTTCTTGACTTTTAATTTAATATTTTTAAATATAATCATAAAACTAATTATAATTTAGTTTTAATTTATGTTTTGTATATGATTCAATAATGCACTTAAAAATTAATATCGACATTTTATAAAAATACATGTTTAATGTAAATGATTATTTATTTTAATATTTTTAAATATAGAATTTAAAAAAGATTTGTTTTGTTTACTTTGATTTTTTTAAAATAAGATATTTAACATTCTTTAATAATTTCATGTAATTAAATTGTACAATATTAATATTTAATATTAATAATTTAATATTTGGAAAAATGTTTTTAGATAATGTTAGATAGTTGATAGGGATCACCATCCGTCAACAATCGCAATCTTGAGTCCGTCAACCTGGGAGTCTACCTGTCAATTTGTATATCGTGGAACTTCAGGTGTTGTTTGCAGGACACAGAACAATAGAAGCACAATTTTGAGCCCGCCAGTCCGAGAACCTGAGATCCAAAAATTGGCCAAGTATGGAATGAGGAAGTCGTACATACTTTATAAAATGCCATGTCCATAATTTATAAAATTACATATTTAATGTGTATAATTATTTATTTCAATATTTTAAATCTAAAACTTAGTAATATCTAACGTACTTATCGTTTAAATTTCTTGAATTTTATTTTAATATTTTTTAATATAGTCATAAACCTAATTATAATTTAATTCTAATTTATGTTTTATATATGATTCAATAATGCACTTAAAAATTAATATCTATATTTTAAAAAAATACATGTTTAATGAAAATGCTTATTTATTTTAATATTTTTAAATATAGAATTTAAAAAAGTTTTTTATGTTTACTTCATTTTTTTTAAATAAGAGATTTAACATCCTTTAATAATTTTATGAAATTAAATTGTAAACTATTAATATTTATAATTTAATATTTGGAAATAATGTTTTTAGCTAATGTTAAATAGTTGATAGAGATCACCATCCGTCAACAATCACAATCTTGAGCTTGCTAGCTTGACAGGCTTCCGGTCAATTTGTATATCGTGGAACTTCAGGTGTTGTTTGGAGGACACTGAACAATAGAAGCGCAATTTTGAGCCAACCAACTCGCAATTTTGAGCTTGCTAGCCCAAGAACCCGATATCCAAAAGGTGGTTAAGTATGTACATACTTTATAAAATCCCATGTCCATACTTTAGAAAAATACATATTTAATGTGTATAATTATTTATTTCAATATTTTAGATCTAAAATTTAGTAATATCTAACGTACTTATCATTTAGATATTTTGACTTTTATTTTAATATTTTTACATATAATCATAAACCTAATTATAATTTCATCTTAATTTTTGTTTTGTATATGATTCAATAATGCACTTAAAAATTAATATCTATATTTTATAAAAATACATGTTTAATGTAAATGATTATTTATTTTAATATTTTTAAATATAAAATTTAAAAAAGTTTTGTTTTGTTTACTTCAATTTTTTTTAGATAAGAGATTTAACATCCTTTAATAATTTTATGTAATTAAATTGTACAATATAAATATTTAATATTAATAATTTAATATTTGGAAATATTTTTTTTATATAATATTAGATAGTTGCTAGGGATCACCATTCGTCAATAATCGCAATCTTGAGCTCGTCAGTCTGGGAATCTTCTTGTCAATTTGTATATTGCGGAACTTCGGGTGTTGTTTGGAGGACACGGAATAATAGAAGTGCAAGCGCAAGTGCAATTTTGAGCTCGCTAGCCAAGGAACCCTCAATCCAAAAAGTGGTTAAGTATTGCATGAGGAAGCTGTACATACTTTATAAAATCTCATTTCCATACTTTATAAAAGTAAATATATCATATGTATAATTATAATCATAAACCTAATTATAATTTCATCTTAATTTATGTTTTGTATAAGATTCAATAATGCACTTAAAAATTAATATCTATATTTTATAAAAATATGTGTGTAATGTAAATGCTTATTTATTTTAAGATTTTTAAATATAGAATTTAAAAAATCTTTGTTTTGTTTACTTCAATTCTTTTAAAAGAAAAGATTTAACATCCTTTAATAATTTTATGTAATTAAATTGTACACTATTAAAATTTAATATTAATAATTTAATGTTTAGAAATAATGTTTTTAGATAATGTTAGATAGTTGATAGGGATCACCATCCTTCAACAATTACAATTTTGAGCCGGCTAGTTTGGGAGTTCGCCTGTCAATTTGTATATTGTGGAGCTCTGGGTGGTTATATTGTGGAGCTTTGGGTGGTGTTTGGAGGACACAAAACAATAGAAGCACAATTTTGAGCCCGCCATCATGGGAACCCGCGATCCAAAAAACAGCTAAATATGAAATGAGGAGGTCGTACATAATTTATAAAATCTCATGTCCATACTTTATAGAAGTACATATTTCATGTGTATAATTATTTATTTCAATATTTTAAATCTAAATTTTAGTAATATCTAAATCTTATCCTTTAGATTTTTTACTTTTATTTTAATATTATTAAATATAATCATAAACCTAATTATAATTTCATTTTTATTTATGTTTTGTATATGATTCAATAATGCACTTAAAAATTAATATATATATTTTATAAAAATACATATTTAATGTAAATTATTATTTATTTTAATATTTTTAAATATTAAATTTAAAAAAACTTTGTTTTGTTTACTTCAATTTTTTTAAAACAAGAGATTTAACATCCTTAATAATTTCATGTAATTAAATTGTACTATATTATTATTTAATATTTTGAAATAATGTTTTTAGATAATGTTAGATAGTTGATAGGGATCACCATCCCTCAACAATCACAATCTTGAGCCCTTCGGCCCAGGATTTCTCCTGTCAATTTGTATATCACGGAGCTTCGAGTGTTGTTTGGAGGAAACAGAACAATAGAAGCTCAATTTTGAACCCACCAACCCGAGAACCCACTGTAACATCCTCCTCTTTACAACAAAAACTCTTTAACAGGTGCAAAAAAAAAAAAAAAAATCTAGGGTATGTGCGTGCGTGTAAAAAGGAACAGACACACTTGACTCTACGTCGCCACCCGACAACTAACAAGACTCAACCACGATGATCACAACAAGAATACATAAGAAGCACAACAAGTAACTGCAAGCATTAAACGACCATAGACATAAAGCGCACAACAGTAACTGCAAGCATTAAACGACCATAGACACAAAGCGCATAAGAGTAATTGCAAGCATTAAATGACTACTGTGTTATGTACAGTACGAACACAGATGGAAGAATCCATAGTAGTAGATTTTACTATTTCTGCACAGGAAAGCAGGGCATTTAATCTTAGTTCTCTGCTCCGGAGAGAGAGAATGTCAGATAGGTTCATGGCCGACTGCTCAGGCAGAAACTAGTAATCTCTGTTAGGAGGTCGCAGTGGTGGAAACTCTACCTTTAAAGAGCCCGAGACTACTAATACGACCTTAGAGGTGTGTCGCAAGAGTGGAAACCCTGCCTTTAAAGGGCCTGAGACTCTTGATACGGCACTGGATTATTTACACAAAAATAATTCACACACACAGACTTATATACAGAGCGACTAGCTTTATCAAATCGAAGAGTCTGATATCATACAACTATGAGTTTGGACAATTCCAATTATAGTACTAACCCTAAAATTAATTAACAATATCAATACATCCTATATGTTACATATATCATAAAATTACAATAACATTATCTTAACAACCTCACATCTTATGTTATAATAACCTTGCAACTAAAACCTCAATCATAAATCACATTACTCCTTGTATGCTACCAATGCAATGAATTTTCAATAACTTTACCATAAAATAAATCAGCATTACATTTATATTACCATAACCTTTCCAATGAATTAATAATAAAAAGAAATCATTACCGTGGCATTTAACATGAAGCATTACATTACATGATTCTTCCATTGCGTGCAAGTCTCATTCATCAGGCAACATGTCATTCAATTCTTAAATAATCATGGGCGCGAGAATAAGTAAGTTTAAGCCATCATTAGAAATAACTATATAAAAATTAAACCATAAAGGATACCATCCTTAACATTACCCTAATTCCAAAATATATATTTAAAAGATTACACTACGCTAACATTATCATGGACAATGAAAGTATTGGAAGTTAGCATCCTATAAATAATGGTATTAACATAAACCACTAACATTCCATTTACATTATTATTACATTACCTGAACATTTATTACATTCCATTAACATATCATCACATTACATTACATTCAATAGAACATATAAAGAATCCAAATTCTATGGAAAGGGAAATAAAACTATTCCTTTTTATAACACTAAAACCAAACTGCATTATATAACACTAAAACCAAACTGCATTGTATTATTATGATCATAATCATGCTAAATTTCAAATATTTTGCTTGAATAATACAAGGCTTGTCGTTACATAATCATTCCAATATTTTGCTAAATTTCAATCATAATCATAATCATTGCCTATATTATTATTATTCCATAAATAAATAAATAGAAGGGCATTGAACTTGGCTCTGCTATACCACATAAAATGCATTAATAAAAGGATTCATCCAATTCCATAACATCAGACTTACACCACTGGCCACAAAACTTTTATTTCAGCGGCTAACAACTGGCAACCAAACGGCAAAAATTCAGGAAACGAAATTATCTGGGCAGCTATCAAGGGGCAAAAATTAGAAACAACTGTTAAATTCACAGCATCCAATGGAAATTACCCAAGTGGCAATGAACAAAAATTGACAAACATCGTGGGTACCTTGCAGACTCCCCCATCAACATAAAAATTCCCACTGTGATATGTAAACACCCACAGTGATGTAAAACGCCCCCATCAACATAAAAACACCCACTGTGATGTGTAAAACGCCCACAGTGATGTAAAACGCCCCCATCAACATAAAAACGCCCACAGTGATGTGTAAAACACCCACAGTGATGTAAAACGCCCCCATCAACATAAAAACACCCACAGTGATGTGTAAAATGCCCACAGTGATGTAAAACACCCCCATCAACATAAAAATGCCCACTGTGATGTGTAATACGTCCACAGAAATGTAAAAACGCCCACAGCAAAGGTAAAAACACCCACTGGGATATTTAAACGCCCACAGAAATGTAAATACACCCACAGAAGTGTAAAAACGCCCACGGCAAGGGTAAAAATGCCCACTGGGATATTTAAACGCCCACAGAAATGTAAATACCCCCACAGAAATGTAAAAACGCCCACGGCAATGTAAAAACACCCACGGCAAAGGTAAAAACACCCACCGGGATATTTAAATGCCCACAGAAATGTAAAAATGCCCATGGCAATGTAAAAACACCCACGGCAAAGTAAAAACAAATTGCCAAAAGTGTAAAAATGAATTGCCCCCAGAAGTGTAAAAACACACAGCCATAAAATCTCTTTTTTCCCACACTACTATATTTGGGTCAAATTCCGACGGCGTGTTCGACGCAATTGCCACTTTCTATTGTCGAAAGACCGACAAACCTCGGACCCCCTCAAACGTCGTTTCACATGACGTCGTTTTTCCGACGGCCTAATTTTCGTCTCTCTTGCGACGTTTCAAACATGGCAAGAGAGACGTTGCAAACGTGGCAAGACCGACGCTGTAAACGTCGCAAGAGAGACGTTTCAAACGTGGCAAGACCGATGTTTCAAACGTCGCAAGAGAGACGTTTCAAACGTGGCAAGAGAGACGTTGCAAACGTGGCAAGACCGACGTTTCAAACGTGGCAAGAGCGACGTTTCAAACGTCGCAAGAGAGACGTTGCAAACGTTGCAAGAGAGACGTTGCAAGCGTCGCAAGACCGACGTGTCAAACGTCGCAAGACCGACGTTTCAAACGTGGCAAGACTGACATTTCAATCGTGGCAAGAGAGACGTTGCAAACGTCGCAAGAGAGACGTTGCAAACGTCGCAAGAGAGACGTTAATAGGTATCATCTCCGACGTGGTTGCTATGGGAGCGACACTCCAAAATGTCGCAATAGCGACCTTCTTGTAGGTATTT
>JASDQU010739024.1:280738-301750 GCA_032191745.1 Picea mariana
TATTTTTATAGAGTCTTTTTCTTAAGGCTAAACAAAATTTTACCCTAGAGAAGTTTTAGACTTAGGTTTAGATTCTGAACTGGGCAACAATTATTTAGGGAAGTCGTTTTAAGAATTTATTAAGGTGTTAAATGTCTTAGGGCCATCTAGGTTTGTTCCTTCCTCAACATCAATGTGACGTTCCCTTCAGGATGCACCATGTGATCCAAGGGTGCCACTCACCCCGGTTGTTTCTCTTGCGCGACGTGTCCTTCAGGATGCACCACATGCTCCAAGGGTTCCACTCGCTAACTTGTGTTTCTTTCGTGCGACGTGCCCTTCAGGATGCACCACGTGCTCCAAGGGTTCCACTCGCCAACTTGATTGATTGGTAGACATCTATAACCCCTGGAGTCAACACTCTGCCAGGTGAACTTGTGGTAGACTAAGGGCTCTAAGGAATAAGGCCCCCGCCTTATTGCGTGCCCCTTAGAATCATCGTGAGCGACTGTCGCAGTCTGCCCTCACAGCATCGTGGATCCTCTTGAACTAGGTAACCGTTAACCTACAGTTCAAGCCACGGCGGGAATGCTAGTAGGCTGTGGCAGGGCTGTTGTCCACACCTCTCCCTCAACCTCTCTGGAAATCGTGTGTGACCCCTTTACTCCATATGTGAGTCTGGTCGGCAAGCTATCGTCAGCCTGCATCATCAACAATCGTGTCAGAACATGTTAACATCATATCATCAAATAAATGAAATATCATGGTAAATAAATCAACCCAAATAGCACACTCCCTGACTCAATCTGGAGTCCAAGGGGTTCCACTGATGCCTCTACATCCTCAAGGTCCAAAACTCTACACACTCAATAAAACTGAGTCAATAGCACCTGTCTACGTCAAAGCAGTAAAACATCATGTCATCTATCATAATGCATCACAATCAAGGATAAATGTTTTAATATCATAAAAGTCCAGATCACTTGCAAGCAAGTGTCCTCAAGAATAAGTTTTCTCAGTGCGCCAGAGCGGGATGTTACATACACCCCCTCTTGGTCTAAACTTCGTCCCGAAGTTTCTCAGTATAAATGCCGAAATAAATGTATCATCGTATCATAAGTCTATCTATCAAACAAAAATGGAAACTGCTGGCGCATATCATATGCGTCCTCCCAGGTCGTCGAGTGCGGACTATTTCTGTCCCACTGGACCTTGACCTGATCTACCGTTCGACGTCGTAACCGTCGAACGCGATGATCTAAGATGCGGACCGACTCAACCATGAGCGCTCCCTCGTCCGATACCTGCCAGGAACTCATGTCAATCACATGTGTAGGATCACTAATATAATGTCTCAAAATAGATACATGAAAACATCGTGCATACGCCTCAAAGAATCAGGCAAGGCTAGTGATTAGGCCACGGGCCCCTTTCTCTCCACAATCTCGAAAGGTCCCACGAATCTATGAGAGAATTTAAATCCCTTTCCAAACTTGATCGAACTCTTATGCAGTTTAACCCGCAAGAAGACTCGATCGCCGACCTCGTAACTACGGTCGACTCGGTGCGCATCGGCATAACTCTTCAATCGATCCTGCGCTTCTTTAATCCTTTCTCTTATGGTTTGCATTTGCTCTTCCATTTCTTGGATCGCTTCTAGTTCCACCAAGACCCTATCCTCAAGCCGATCCCAACTCAAGGGCGTCTGACATGGTCGCCCATAAAGAAAATCAAAAGGCGTCATCTTAATGGTGCTCTAGTAACTGTTGTTGTAAGCAAACTCTACTAGAGGCAAGAATTCCTCCCAATGCTTTTGTTGGTCCATCACGTACATGCGCAACATGTCTTCCAAGGTTTGGTTCGTTCGTTCAGTCTGTCCGTCAGTCTCTGGGTGATACGCAGTACTAAAATTAAGTTGGGTTCCTAAGTCCTCTTGGAAACTCATCCAAAATCATCCAGTAAACACCGATCCTCGATCGGATATAATCTTCTTAGGCACGCCATGCAGCCTCACAATCTCACTGATGAAAACTCTCGCTACATCAGGTGCCCGATACGTCGTATGCACCGGAATAAAGTGAGCACTCTTCGTTAGAGTGTCTACTACTACAAAAATCGAGTCGTGTCTCCTTATCGTCAATGGCAATCCAACAATTAAATCCATCGAAATAACTTCCCATTTCGATTCTAGAATGGTATGTGGTTGAAGTAATCCCACCGGGTGTCTATGTTCAGCCTTTACCTACTGACACTCTAGACATCTAGCCACAAAGTTGGCTATGTTGGCCTTCATTCCCTTCCAGAAGAAAAAGGGTTTAAGATCTACCCTCATCTTCGTGACTCTCGGGTGAGCCCTGTAAACTGCTCTATGAGCCTCACTCAGGATCAACACCCTCAACTCGTCGTGTGGCGGTATGTAAATCCAACTTTTAAACCTCAATAAACCATTTATATCAAATGAAAATCCCTCACATTGTGGTACCATCATTGTGTTTTGTCTGATAAAACCCTTGACCTCTTTGTACCAATCGTCGTCATGCTGTAAAGTTAGAATCTTTTCTCATAGATTTGTCTGAAGAGGCAACACCGAAAAGATGCGTGGCCTCCGACTCAAGCATCCGCCACTTGGTTCACTGTTCCCTTTATGTAAGCAATCTCAAAGTCGTCTGTGCTAAGCAATTTCGACCAACGTCGTTGTCGCACGTTCAGGTCGCTTTGCGTAAAAAGTGTTGTAGTCCACAATGATCAGTCCTTAGTTCAAAATTTTCATCCCACAAGGTAGTGTCTCCAAACCTTCAAGGCATGTACAATGGCTAATAAATCCAAATCGTGCATCGCGCAGTTCTCCTCATGCCTTCTCAGTTTCCTCGAAATGTAACCAATTACTCGTATGTCTTGCATCAAGAATCCGTCCAAACCATCCTTGGATGCATCTGTGCATACCAAGAAGTCCGCATCCATGTCAGAGACCTTTAGTGTCAGCGTTGTTTTTAACAACTCCTTAAGCCTCCGAAATGCTTCCACGCATTTCTTGGTCCAAACCAACTTCTTGTTTTTCTTCTGCAATTCTGTGATCGGATTTGCTATCTTTGAAAGTCCCTCGACAACCGTCAATAGTATCCTGCTAAAACCATAAAGCTATGCACTTTTGTAACATTTTTTGGTGCAGGCCATTCCATAATATCCTCAACCTTGGCTAGATCCATGGCGATGTCTTCGCCAGAGATGACATGCCCTAAGTAGTGAATCCTTGATTGATAAAAATCATTTGGACAACTTCCCATACAATTTGTGCTCTTGCAGGCACTGTAGTACCAAGCGCAAGTGCTCGTCATGCTCCTCCATTGTCCAAGAGTATATCAAAATATTGTCAATGAATACTTGGACGAACTTGTCCAAGTACTCGCGAAACACCCCGTTCATCAAACTCATAATGCCCCTGTGGCGTTTGTCAGTCCAAACGGTAAAATAGTAAACTCATAGTGTCCAAACCTTGTCTTAAAGATGGTCTTAGGGACGTCATCCTCCTTGATCCATAACTGGTGATACCCTGATCGCAATCGATCTTGGAGAACACCATTGCACCCTTCATTTGATTGAACAGATCATCAATTCTCAGCAAGGGATACTAATTCTTGATCGTAGCCTTGTTTAGTTGACGGTAGTCAATGCAAAGCCTCCACGATCCATCCTTCTTTCGAATGAAAATAACAGGTGCACCCCACGGTGACACACTATGATGTATCAGTCCCAGGTCCAGCAACTCCTTCAGTTGCATTTTCAACTCTTGCAACTCCGGGGTTGACATCCGATAAGGCGTTCTTGCTATCGGTTTGGTCCCCGGTTTCAGGTCTATGGTAAACTCCAATTCCCTTTCCGGTGGCATCCCAGGTAACTCCTCTGGAATTACGTCCGCAAACTCCTTCACCATCGGAAGGTGTTCTATACCTTCTGCTACTCCCTTTTCATTTAGCGCAAGGATCGCATAAAGCTTGCACCCCTTGCGCATACTCTTCTGTAACTGTAAGGAAGAGACAAACCCTAAGGAGACTCCCTGGTTCCGTCCTACAATCACATGTCTCTATCCTTCGTCATCAACCAATCTCAACCATTTTGTCTTACAGTTGATTATCGCCTCATGTGATTCCAACCAATCCATACCGATCACGATGTCATAAGATCCTAAGATCATGACGTACAAGTTGACCCTCATGAAAAACTCTCCCAGGTTAAGGGAACAACCCGTAACTTTTCCTCCAACCTTCTGTTTGGATCCTAAAGCCATCTCTACGAAGCTAAACTCATCATGTTTGACTGCCTTTACCTTAATCCTTTTTAGCGTTGCACCAGAAATGAAACTCTCAGTAGCACCTAGGTCTATCCAAACACTAAGGGTCTGGTCAACGATGGTACCTGTCATCTCGAGCATAGTCGATTGGTGCTCTGCCTGGCAGTTATTCACCACCGCATGAATCTGATGGGCCTTGCCCATATCTCCCATGGTAGTGGGTCCAGCTGATCCAAAAACTCTGGTCCTCTCCACAGGACAGTCATGTTGGTAGTGTGGCTCCCCACACGTCCAACATCCCTTCTTTGGCCCAGTAGTCTTGGTACCTGAAGTAGAAGATGACGGCCCACTGGCCTAGAACCCTGGTCGGTTCTACTGAATAATCATATGTCTCGCTGGTGTCTGGTGCTGCAGTGTTCCAGATGAGCCTTGCCCTACTGGTCTCGCTGGAGTCCTGGTCTGACCCCCACTGATAAGCTCCTCCTCTGCTATGAGGGACTTCTGGACGGCGTTGTGCAAGGTTTGAGGCATTAAGATCCTAACCTTTGTACGCAAGCTATCGTTAAGGCCAAACACAAACCTGTTGACCTTGAGCTTCTCAGTGTTAAGGTACGGAGCATACCAGAGCAGCTCCATAAAACGTGCCTCGTACTCGGGCATTGTACGACCTCCTTGTCGTAATGCATTGAACTCATTGAGCTGATGCTCAATGAATTCCTCTAAAAGATACCTCTCTTGGAACCGTTCCTCAAACATTTCCCATGACACGTCTTCGACGACCATGTTCAGGTGTGGTAGGAGCGTCTTCCACCATAGAAGAGTGCTCTCCTTCAATTGAAAGACCACCATGCAGACCTTCATGTTGGAGGTATAATCGTGAAGTATGAAGCACATCGCCATATTCTCCAACCATGCCTCGGCGGAGGCACCATCCGGGGCACCAAAGAACTCGAGAAATTTAACCTTCTCGAGTTCAAGGTGAATGCTACCTATAACGGCCAGTGCGCGCGGCGAAACCTCAATGGGTGCCAGCTCCCTGGCCTCGTCTCTGTCCAATCGGCTGATTAGTGCCTCGGACATGCGCTGAAAAGATCTCATCATCCCAACAACATTGCCAACTACTATCTGCTCCTGTCCGAGAACCTGCTCGCCTCACTAGGGGTTAGACCCCTCAGGCGTGGATGCTACTGGAGGCATCACGCCTCTTCCCCTAGCACCCTGTCGTATGCCTCCGTGGCGTCCTCTAACCATGATTACCGTCACACACACAATCAACTTGATCAGCAACAGTATAATCAAATGAAATCATGTCAACGAAAGACGTAGAGAATCCCATGTCGTGGGTCGAACCTGGCTCTGATACCATATGTAACATCCTCCTCTTTACAACAACAACTCTTTAACAGGTGCAAAAAAAAAAAAAATCTAGGGTGTGTGTGCGCGTGTAAAAGCAACAGACACACTTGACTCTATGTTGCCACCCGATGACTAACAAGACACAACCACAATGATCACAACAAGAATACATAAGGCGCACAACAAGTAACTGCAAGCATTAAATGACCATAGACATAAAACGCACAACAGTAACTGCAAGCATTAAACGACCATAGACACAAAGTGCACAATAGTAACTGCAAGCATTAAATGACCACTGTGTTATGTATAGTACGAACACAGATGGAAGAATCCATAGTAGTAGATTTTACTATTTCTGCACAGGAAAGCAGGGCGTTTAATCTTAGTTCTCTTCTCTGGAGAGAGAGAATGTCAGATAGGCTCCTAGCCGACTGCTCAGGCAGAAACTAGTAATCTCTGTCAGGAGGTCGCAGTGGTAGGAACTCTGCCTTTAAAGAGCCCGAGACTACTAATACGACCTTAGAGGTGTGTCACAAGAGTGGAAACCCTGCCTTTAAAGGGCCCGAGACTCTTGATACGACACTAGATTCTTTACACAAAAATAATTCACACACACAGACTTATATACAGAGCGACTAGCTTTATCAAATCGAAGAGTCTGATATCATACAACTATGAGTTTGGACAATTCCAATTATAGTACTAACCCTGAAATTAATTAACAATCTCAATACATCCTATATGTTACATATACCATAAAATTACAATAACATTATCTTAACAACCTCACATCTTATGTTATAATAACATTGCAACTAAAACCTCAATCACCAATCACATTACTCCTTGTATGCTACCAATGCAATGAAGTTACAATAACTTTACCATAAAATAAATCAGCATCACATTTATATTACCATAACCTTGCCAATGAATTAATAATAAAAAGAAATCATTACCATAGCATTTAACATGAAGCATTACATTACATGATTCTTCCATTGTGCGCAAGTCTCATTCATCAAGCAACATGTCATTCAATTCTTAAATAATCATGGGCGCGAGAATAAGTAAGTTTAAGCCATCATTAGAAATAACTATATAAAAACTAAACCATAAAGGATACCATCCTTAACATTACCCTATTGCCAAAATATATATTTAAAAGATTACACTACGCTAACATTATCATGGACAATGACAGTATTGGAAGTTAGCATCCTATAAATAACGGTATTAACATAAACCACTAACATTCCATTTACATTACTATTACATTACCTGAACATTTATTGCATTCCATTAACATATCATAACATTACATTACATTCAATAGAACATATAAAGAATCCAGATTCTATGGAAAGGGAAATAAAACTATTCCTTTTTATAACACTAAAACCAAACTGCATTATATAACACTAAAAYCAAACTGCATTGTATTATTATGATCATAATTATGATTATGATCATAATCATGCTAAATTTCAAATATTCTGCTTGAATAATACAAGGCTTGTCGTTACATAATCATTCCAATATTCTGCTAAATTTCAATCATAATCATAATCATTGCCTATATTATTATTATTCCATAAATAAATAAATAGAAGGGCATTGAACTTGGCCTTGCTATACCACATAAAATGCATTAATAAAAGGATTCATCCAATTCCATAATATCAGACTTACACCACTGGCCACATAACTTTTATTTCGGCGGCTAACAACTGGCAACCAAACGGCAAAAATTCTGGAAACGAAATTAACTGGGCAGCGATCAAGGGGCAAAAATCAGAAACAACCGTTAAATTCGCAGCATCCAATGGAAATTACCCAAGTGGCAATGAACATAAATTGACAAACATCATGGGTACCTTGCAGACTCCCCCATCAACATAAAAACGCCCACTGTGATGTGTAAAACACCCCCATCAACATAAAAATGCCCACAGTGATGTGTAAAACGCCCACAGTGATGTAAAACGCCCCCATCAACATAAAAAATCCCACAGTGATGTGTAAAATGCCCACAGTGATGTAAAACACCCCCATCAACATAAAAACGCCCACTGTGATGTGTAATACGCCCACAGTAATGTAAAAATGCCAACGGCAAGGTAAAAACGCCCACAACAAAGGTAAAAACGCCCACTGGGATATTTAAACACCCATAGAAATGTAAATACACCCACAGAAGTGTAAAACCGCCCACGGAAAGGTAAATACGCCCACGGCAAGGGTAAAAACACCCACTGGGATATTTAAACGCCCACAGAAATGTAAATACCCCCACAGAAATGTAAAAACGCCCACAGCAGTGTAAAAACGCCCACGGCAAAGGTAAAAATGCCCACTGGGATATTTAAACGCCCACAGAAATGTAAAAACGCCCATGGCAATGCAAAAATGCCCACGGCAAAGTAAAAACGAATTGCCAGAAGTGTAAAAACGAATTGCCCCCAGAACTGTAAAAACACACAGCCATAAAATCTCTTTTGTCCCACCCGACATGCAACCATAAAGTAAGAAGAAATATTTTATAACTGTAACACAAATTCAATCACCGAAGAACAAGGCAAGAAAACCAATCGATCCAACGAGTATCCAAGCAGATTGAAGTTAAGTATTTTTCATCTCACAATGCCAATACAAAAATGCTGATAACAATAAGAGAGGGCCAAGGTCCTAATACCTTCTATCCTGCAAAATGAAAACATACCGTTTCCTTAACTCCCGCCTCGAATGATGACCCCGCGCTCTGTGTCGCTCCTGCTCCACGCCGCTCCTGCTCGCCGACCGTAGAGACTACACCGGTACCTCCCAGCCAATCGCTAGGGGTACTCTGCTTCCCCCTTAGCCCCCCGAGCCGCAAAGGGGCCACACACTATCCAGATGGTACATCTAGCTTCCCAGCACGCCTTGCAAGGCCGATCTACCACTCCTATCCCAGCTGAAAAATCTCAACTCCCCACAAGTAATCAATCAAGTCATAATTCCGGCAGTGTAATGTTACGCTAATAGACGATCCCTTTCTTCCTCATCTTCCCTTTCTTTTATAGAGTTTTTCCAACCTCCCACTTTCCCTAAATCACATTTTAATTAAGTTTTAATAAAAATATTCTAAATATTCTCCTTCGCACAAGTGTCGTCCATCCCCCTCTTTCCTCAAATAATTATTTTCTTTAAATTATTAAATTACTCAATTCTCTCACCCACCTAGAGTTGCTCCTAAATTTCCTCCTAGGTGTTCCTAGATCCCCTTACATGTTTTAAATAATTTCCCTAAAAATGAAGTTGTTAAATTAGCTCAAATTAGAAGGTTCTTAATTGCAGATTCCTTACTATGTTGACCTCTCTTTTTACCATAAGTTCCCAACTTTCCTTTATTATGTTTCCTCCATTACTTAGTTTCCTAATTCTTATTATTCCCTTCTTTCCCCTTTTTATTAGAGCCAAAATGGCAGCTGCGCTATTTACTCTTTTCCCTTTATTATTAATTTAAAATCTTTTTATACTTCCACAAGTTAATAATTTATTTCCTCTTTACAAATTTAAAACCACGGATTTTAATTAAATTATTCCTCTCTTCATTTTACCCTCTAAATTTAAGAAGACTAAAACTATTACTTAAGTGGGTTTTAGTTTATATCTTTATTTTTATTTTTATAGAGTCTTTTTCTTAAGGCTAAACATAATTTTACCCTAGAGAAGTTTTAGACTTAGGTTTATATTTTGAACTGGGCGACAATTATTCAAGGAAGTCATTTTAAGAATTTCTTAAGGTGTTAAATGTCTTAGGGCCATCTAGGTTTGTTCCTTCCTCAACATCAATGCGACGTGCCCTTCAAAACGCACCATGTACTCCAAGGGTGCCACTCGCCCCGGTTGTTTCTCTTGCGTGACGTGCCCTTCAGGATGCACCACATGCTCCAAGGGTGCCACTCGCTAACTTGTGTTTCTTTCGCGCGACGTTCCCTTCAGGATGCACCACGTGCTCCAAGGGTGCCACTCGCTAACTTGATTGATTGGTAGACATCTATAACCCCTGGAGTCAACACTCCACCAAGTGAACTTGTGGGAGACTAAGGGCTCTAAGGAATAAGGCCCCCGCCTTATTGCGTGCCCCTTATAATCATCGTGAGCGATTGTCGCAGTCTTCCCTCACGGCATCGTGGATCCTCTCGAACTAGGTAATCGTTAATCTACAGTTTGAGCCACGGCGGGAGTGCTAGTAGGCTGTGGCAGGGCTGCTGTCCACACCTCTCCCTCAACCTCTCTGGAAATCGTGTGTGACCCCTTTACTCCACATGTGAGTCTGGTCGGCAAGCTATCGTCAGCCTGCATCATCAACAATCGTGTCAGAACATATCAACATCATATCATCAAATCAATGAAATATCACGGTAAATAAATCAACCCAAATAGCACACTCCTTGACTCAATCCGGAGTCCAAGGGGTTCCACCGATGCCTCTGCATCCTCAAGGTCCAAAACCCTACACACTCAATAAAACTGAGTCAATAGCACCTGTCTACGTCAAAGCAGTAAAACATCATGTCATCTATCATAATGCATCACAATCAAGGATAAACATTTTAATATCATAAAAGTCTAGATCACTTGCGAGCAAGTGTCCTCAAGAATAAGTTTTCTCAGTGCGTCAGAGCGAGATGTTACACCCACGATCCAAAAAGTGGCTAAGTATGGAATGAGGAAGTCGTACATAATTTCTAAAATCCCATGTCCATACTTTATAAAAGTACATATTTCATCTGTGTAATTATTTATTTCAATATTTTAAATCTAAAATTTAATAATATCTAACGTACTTATCTTTTAGATTTCTTGACTTGTATTTTAATATTTTTAAATATAATCATAAACTTAATTATAATTTCATCTTAGTTTGTTTTGTATATGATTCAATAATGCATTTAAAAATCAATATCTATATTTTATAAAAATACATGTTTAATGTAAATGATTATTTATTTTAATATTTTTAAATATAGAATTTTAAAAAAAGTTTATTTTGCATTTTTTTTAAAACATGAGATTTAACATCCTTTAATAATTTTATGTAATTAAATTGTACAATATTAATATTTAAATAGGAATCTACCTATGAAATTGTATATCGCGGAACTTTGAGTGTTGTTTGGAGGACACCGAACGATAGAAGTGCAATTTTGTGCTCGCCAGCCTCGAAGTCCGCCTGTCAATTTGTGTATCACGGAACTCTGGGTGTTGTTTGGAGGACACATAACAATCGAAGCACAATTTTGAGCCTGCGAGCCAGAGAACCCGTGATCTAAAAAGTGGCTATGTATGGAATGAGGAATCTGTACATGCTTTATAAAATCTCATGTCCATACTTTATAAAAGTACATATTTAATGTGTATAATTATTTATTTCAATATTTTAAATATAAAATTTAATAATATCTAACTTAATTATCTTTTGGATTTCTTGACTTTTATTTCATCTTAAATATAATTTTTAAACCTAATTATAATTTCATAAACCTAATTATTATTATCCAATATTTTTAATTATAATCATAAACCTAATTATAATTTCATCTTAATTTATGTTTAGTATATGATTCAATAATGCAATTAAAAATTAATATCTATATTTTATAAAAATACATGTTTAAAGTAAATGATTATTTACTTTAATATTTTTAAATATAGAATTTAAAAAATCTTTGTTTTGTTTAATTCAATTTTTTTTAAATAAAAGATTTAGCATCCTTTAATAATTCTGTGTAATTAAATTTTACAATATTAATAGTTTAATATTGGGAAATAATGTTTTTAGATAATCTTCTATAGTTGATAGGGATCATCATCCGTCAACAATTGCAATCTTGAGCCTGGGAGTCTGCCTGTCAATTTGTATATCACAAAACATCGGGTGTTGTTTGGAGGACATAGAACAACAGAAGCGCAATTTTGAGCCCGCAAGCCCGAGGATCCAAAAATTGGTTAAGTATGGAATGAGGAAGCCGTAAATACTTTATAAAATCTCATGTCCATACTTTATAAAAGTACATATTTAATGTGTATAATTATTTATTTCAATATTTAATATTAATAATTTAATATTTGGAAATAATGTTTCTAGATAATGTTAGATAGTTGATAGGGATCACCATCCATCAAAAATCACAATCTTGAGCTTGTGAGCCCCGCAATCTGCCCTCCAATTTGTATATCGAGGAACTCCTAGTGTTCTTTGGAGGAAATGGAACAATAGAAGCGCAATTTTGAGCCCGCCATCCAGGGAACCCGCTATCCAAAAAGTGACTAAGTATGGAATGAGAAAGTCGTACATACTTTATAAAATCTTATGTCCATACTTTAGAAAAGTACATATTTAATGTGTATAATTATTTATTTCAATATTTTGGATCTAAAATTTAGTAATATCTAACATAATTATCCTTTGGATTTCTTGACTTTTATTTTAATATTTTTAAATATAATTATAAACCCAATTTAATTTCATCTTTGTATATGATTCAATAATGCACTTAAAAATTAATATCTATATTTTATAAAAATACATGTTTAATGTAAATGATTATTTATTTTTTAATATTTTTAAATATAGAATTTTAAAATGCTTTGTTTTGTTTACTTCAATTTTTTTAAAACAAGAGATTTAACATCCTTTAATAATTTTATGTAATTAAATTGTACAATATCAATATTTAATATTAATAATTTAATATTTGGAAATAATGTTTTTAGATAATGTTAGATAGTTGATAGGAATCACCATCTGTAAACAATCCAAATCTTGAGCCCGCCAGTCTGGGAGTCCGCTTGTCAATTTGAGAGATAGGATTAAAGATCTAGAAGAAAAACTAACCAACAATTTGACCCTCAATAATATGGAAAAAAAATTGGATATCAAACCCATCAAAGAGAAAATGAATAAGCTAATCGAACTCAACCATGAGCGTAACAAAAGAGCCTTGAACCTCATAATTTTTGGTATAAAAGAACAATAAGAGGAGGATACACTAGCAATAGTAAAAGAAGAATTAAAAAATAAATCACAAATTGATACAACTTACATCTTAGAAGCAAAGACGCTAGGAAAAATAATTGATCATAAAGATAGGTTGATTCATGTCAAAGTAAGTTGTAATGACCATAAATATAGCATACTTAGTAAATATCTAAGCTTAAAAGGGTCAGGAATATTTATAAATGAAGACCTCATTCCCGAAGACCAAGTTGAATTAAGGAAGGAAGTTCAAAAGGTAAAAGAAGCCAGGAAAGAAGGAAAATGGGAAATAATTAGAAATCAAAAAGCTATTGTTAGGGATAGAGACTAGAAGGATAATAATAAATAGGAATTTGGGACACTCAGGATCCTTTTTTGGAATTGTCGTGGATTTCCATAGCACAAAGGTTCTATGATAAGTTGGATCCCGAGTGATATTGATATTATCTATCTAGTTGAAACTTGGGAGCATGAGGAGTCTAAGGTACCTAACATGGAAGGATTTTTCTTGTGGTTGGCATGGAACAAAAAAACCCACCGTATAGGGATAGAAGGAATAACTTGTTACATTAGAAAGAGTATTTCTCCTCACATTCAACTTCATAAGATTGACCCTCTTAATCAATACATTTGGATAGAAATTTCAGACACCAATGCTAAGAAGATGTATATAGAAATTTGTTATTTTGCACCTATTAATTCTACTTTTTATAAGAAAAATAATCTAGATAAAAATTGTCCCTATAATAATTTAGCACAAGATATTTATAATTTGAAAAATGAAGGTAATATCCTCCTTCTAGGAGACTTTAATGCTAGGACTGCAACTAAAGAAGATAATCTTTTAAGTAATGACTCCAACCATAATCCTTTATGGCTATATGAGGACCTTGTTTTATCTAATAGCTACAAAAGAAGATCTGAAGACCTAATTTAGAATTTGTTTGGTACTGAGTTGGTCAAGATCTACAGCTCTCAAGACCTAGTAATTTGCAATGGAGTAATGAAGTGGCCAAAATCTAACCAGATGACTTGTATTCATGGGCTAGGTAGTAGTGTTGTAGATTATGTGATATATGATATCCCTGTTTCCAACCAAATAGCAACTTTTGACCTTTTAAATGACCATGAGCCTGATTATGATCATAAACCTTTAACCCTAACTCTAAAATTTTCCATGCATACGAGCACCATTGAAGATAATTCTGATAATCAAAGGAATTTGCGCTTTGACAAAAGTAAATTTGACATTTTCTTAAAGTATTTACATAGTAAAGTAAACCTCCTAACTTATAAGGACAACATTGAAGAACTCTATCATAATTTTACAACTACCCTTTCCACTTCTATTAACAAGTTCTCTTTTGAGGTGTCCTATAAAAAGAATAATAGAACGACCAACCCTTGGTATGATAAAGAATATAAAATTGCTAGGAAATTCATTAGGGATGCTTCTAATGAGTCCTTAAAACTCAATAAGATCAATACGTACAAAGCCCTAATTAAAAGGAAAAAAAGATACTATATCAATAAAAGGCAAGAGCAACTTTCACAACTATACAAGTTGGATCCTAAGAAGTTCCGAAGCCAAATTCTAAATTTCAATACTAAAGAAAATAATAGGATTCCCTTAAGGGACTATAATTCTTACTTTAAAATTCTTTATGAGTTCCCTAATGCCATGGACACCATTCCTATTCTCCCTACAAAGGAAGAAGTTTTTTCTTTAGATGACATAGAGTTCGGGGTTAAGAAACTTGCAAATGGGAAAGCTAAAGACATTGAAGGCTACCAAGATGAAATTTTTAAAATTGGAGGGCCAATCCTTATCCCTCACATACACAAGCTCTTCAATTTAGCAGTCACGTAGGGATTCCCTAAACCCTGGACGCAAAGCCTCATTGTTCATATTTTTAAAAATGGGGATAGAAAAATTCCCTCTAATTATAGGACCATTATGGTTAGCCCGATTTTAGCCAAGCTTTATGGAATTATTTTGGAAAATAAGATTAGCCTTTGGCTAGAAAGTCACGGTAAAAGATATAAAGGCTAGGTTGGGTTTAGGAGATATCATTTAACTATGGACCATCCTGTTACCTTTAGGATCATTGCAGAGGAGTTCTGCAATACTAAAACCAATCTTTTTTGTTGTTTTGTTGACTTTAAAAAAGCTTTTGACATGGTGATGCAGGAGCATCCGAATTACATCGTGCGAGCCAGCGCGTGGAGGAAAAGGAACAGCTGGAAAGCGCCAGCATCCAAATTTTTGAACCATTGTAATATATGGCTGCGTCAAGCATTAATGTTTTGATGTGATGAAGCGCACTTATAGATTGTAACGGACCTTGAGTGGATAAGCTCTCGTCCTTAGGTAGCTGAGGCATTTACTTAGATTTAGTGCAGGTAGATAGGATAATTAACTGTAGATTTGACAGTCACCGTTTGAGAGGGAAAACGGAGTATAGACACCCCCCCTTGTATGATTGTAACACTCTCATTCATTCATACAGAAAAAAGAAGAGAGCAGAGCAGAGAGCTTGTGAAGAAACCTCCATGTACAGTTATTGAATTAATAGGAAGAGCCCTGATTCAATTCCATGGACGCGTTTGATCTCTGTGTGTTGCTGATATTATGCTTGTGCATGTTTGCTTCTTTCTATGCTTATTTGTTATATGCTGCTTATGTGATTGCATATCAGGTTCGAAACCTGAGAGAGTGAAGGAATGAGATTCAATTGTTTCTCTGTTTAGGCCAGGAGATTCCTGCGTAGAGGAAGTCGAAGTCCTCCGCATAGAGTGCGTCGAGGAGGCCGAACCGTTGAACCTTTGTTCTCACTTCGTTCAGAGTGAAGTTGGGTTATTCGAGCCGTGCAGTTGAGTGCAGGTCGAAGGTGAGTCTCAGTGGCAAGTCTGAGAAGAGGAAAGGGCGAACTGTTGCAAGAGTGAATGCACAGGAACCGGAAGACTTCAACACTTTCGGAAGTGATTGAAGACTGAGCACAAGGAGCGTGTTCGGGAAATCCCTGAAAGAAGCCGAGTTGATAAAATCTCAGGAGAGGCAACACCTTTGTCTTCATTTGCATTAGACGAAGGTGGAGAAACTGAGGATTCTCTAGTGGAAGAGAATCGACGACTCGGATTCGTCGTGAGGACTCACGAAGTCCTGTGGATCGTTGGATCTAGGAGAAGGAGCGAGGAGTTTAACCCTCAGGCAGCGAAAGAACCCTTGGCCATCGCATATCGGCGAATCGGGGTTGGTGAGTGCAAGAATCACATGCACGTAGAGACCGCGAAGTGCGATTCCCCGATTTGATCGGAGGCGTCGTTTCCTGGAGGGACACGCGGCGCGAATCCTTAGCATTGGGGCTCCAGCATTCGGGGTTTCCAGTAGTAGGAACTTTGGAGTCGTGGACCCGTGAATGGCGAAATCCCGACGTGACGTGGCAGCGTGGGACCCCGCCTATATAGTGGAGTACAGGTGGCGCATTTGGGTGGGATCGCGTTTCGGCGTTCGGGGATTTGATATGTAAGGACTCGGTGTCGCGAGTAGCGATTCCCCGAGACTAACCGTTGACCTTCGGGGCTTCGGGGTTTGTTTCACGGGGACAGTACCGTGAGTCTCACGATATCGCGAGGTCCGATCTCCCGATACGCGAAGGGGAGATTGCCGAGAAGACTGTGGGTGTTAGAATTCCCGAGTGGGAGTTGGAGGAGCATCGACTCTTCGGGCCATGGATTGTGAAGGTTCTGGTGGTGCGACTGTGCCGTCGAGGGCAGGTAGGCGTCACATGGTTCCTAGGAAAAACCTTTGGAATAGGTTGGAAAAGATAAAAGTGCCTCTCTAGTTGAGGGCTGTTGCAATAAGGATGTATGAGAAAGTTATTGCTAATTTTAAAAACATTGATGGCTAGTCAAAAGAGATTAACTGCAATATTAGAGTCAAACAAGGTTGTCCCTTGTCCCCTACCCTTTTTGGCATATACATTGATAAGTTAGAAGAATGATTGGAAAAAGCAGGTTGTGTCAGCCTTACTCTCACTGGTATAGTCATCAATCTTCTTCTTTATTCCGATGATATCGTTCTTATGGCAAGGAGTCCCCATGATCTTGAAAACCAACTAAGAATCATCAAGGATTTTTGCTCCAATATGGGTATGACTGTTAATACTGATAAGACTAAGGTCATGATTATTAAATCCAATAAGATCCCTTATGATACCTCTGTATATGACAACAACAACTTGGCAGAAGAGACTTCATACAAATATCTTGGAATTGATATTCACCACAAGTTCAATTGGAATTATAGCATTGAGAAAAGGATTATTGGGGAATGGAAAGCTTATTGTAAATCAGCTGATCTTTGGAGTTGAGATAAGAAGAAACTCTTTTTTGAGACTCTTTTTACACATGTTATTATTTATGGATGTGAAGTTTGGGGTTGTAGTATCTCTCGTGAATCCCAGAAAAAGATAGAGCAAATACAAAAGAATTTATAACTTATAATCTCAAAATTAAAGGAAATACGTCTTATCCCATCCTCCTCTTAGAAACAAGCCTCTCCCCCATTGAGAGCATGGCTATGACTAGATACCTAATGTATAAGAACAAGTTAAACAACATGGAAGACAAGAGGCTACCTAAATTTTCTTCAAATTCAAGTCATAACCACCATCGACTCAAGCGAGGATGGAATAAAGACGCTCGACCTTGGCTAAACTATTGGGGATTCATGGAAGAAACTATTTTGTAGAATAAAAATACTATTGCAAAAAACTTCAAATCAAAATTTAAGGAGAAAATATGGTGTGATAATTATTTATTTCAATATTTTAAATCTAAAATTTAGTAATATCTAACGTACTTATCATTCAAATTTCTTGACTTTTATTTTAATATTTGTAAATATAAACATAAACCTAATTATAATTTCATCTTAATTTATGTTATGTATATGATTCAATAATGCACTTACAAATTAATATCTATATTTTATAAAAATACATGTTTAATGTAAATAATTATTTCTTTTAATATTTTTAAATATAAAATTTTAAATGTTTATAAAAATAAAATGTAAATGATTATTTATTTTAATATTTTTAAATATAAAATTTTAAAAAAAATTATAAAAATATATGTTTAATGTAAATGATTATTTATTTTAATATTTTTAAATATAGAATTTAAAAAGGTTTTGTTTTGTTTAATTCAATAGTTTTTTAAAATAAGAGATTTAACATTCTTTAATAATTTTATGTAACTAAATTGTAAAATACTAATATTTGATATTAATAATTTAATATTTGAAAATAATGTTTTTAGATAATGTAAGATAGTTGATAATAAATATTTTATTTATTATTTGTTATAAATATTTATTTTTTAAATATATTTAATTAGTAAAAATATCATAACATGAACAGGACTAGGAGAAATTACAATGTTGAAAAGTAAATAAAAAGAAAGCATTCATAGAATTTAGTTGTGGCTATATATTCTTTGGTTATGGCATTGCCACAAACGAATTTGAACTATTTAATTTTTAAATGGTATTAAATTAATACATGTGAGCATATTTTGCACTTGTCCACGATAATCTTGTTCTGCAACTATAAGTTGGAAATAATCTTTCTAGATAAATTAACTTTTAATTTATTTTTAATTAACTCAACAAATTAACTATTAAATAAATAATAAATACATAAAATAAAAAAACAAAATAAAATATACAATAAAAATAAAATATACAATAAAATCAATCACTTACTTTTTATCAATCACTTACTTTTTAGACAGTG
The DNA here is from genome assembly GCA_032191745.1 of Picea mariana. NCBI lineage: Eukaryota > Viridiplantae > Streptophyta > Pinopsida > Pinales > Pinaceae > Picea > Picea mariana. The sequence goes on from JASDQU010739024.1 coordinate 299,190, forward strand.
CCACACAACATTTGCTTACATACTTTTCACTAATTTTTACAGCACATGGCAATTTCTAGTTTAAATTTTATTGACATTGTTTTATAATATTATTATCGAAGGAAGAGAATTGGTTATTTGCAAAGTTGTTGTAAAAAATCACGATAATACTGAAATCATGCGGACTTTGGATGCTCTACAACTAACTAGTCATGAAATAATATTTTATATCACGATACATGAAATAATATTTTATATGACGATACATTATGGTGAAAGTTGTTAAAGTAATAAATAATATGAAAGAAGTATTCATGTAATGTGTAAAAAAAAACTAGCATTGATTAAAAATAGGAAAAAATATATTTATTATTTATTTATTTGAATTATTAATATGTTTTTGATATTTATTATAATATGATTATGTGGTATATTATTTTATTTTATTACTATAAAAACATATTAAGATTTTATTAGTCGAAATGTTAGGCGGAGGAGTTTTTTGTCTCACAAATAAGAGGGTCTCATACACCAGTTTGGTGTTTGGCTTGGCCGTGACCTTAAAAATAGATAATTATTATTATTATTATTATTTTAAAATTATAAAATGTGTAATATTAGGAAAAAATATATATATTTATTATTTATTTATTTGAATTGTTAATATGTTTTTGAAATTTATTATAATATAATTATGTGGTATATTGTTTTGTTTCATTATTATAAAAACATGAAATTATATTTGAAAATGACAAAATGCACGTATTATTGTTTTAACATGAATTTCTTAATTGTGTTTGTATTAAATTTTATGATATCAAAAATATTTTTATAGTTTACACATGGTTGCTTCATATTTTTATAGTGTGTTTGTATGTTTTTTTTATTATTGAGATGAGTTAATAGATAGAAAAATTCAATTTTTTTTTTTAGAATTTAATGTTTTTAAGGTAAGGTAATTTTAATTAAAACATTTATTTTTTTTAAATTCTTCCAATTTGGATTGTTTTAAAATGGACCAAAACTCTTAAGGGAAAAGTGTCATAGTATTAAAATGGGACAAAACCCCAAAGGAAAATTTTCTTAGTCTAAGATCTTATTAATTAAGTTTCAGTGGAATTTTTATTGAGTTTTGGGGAGATTTTCCACTAGAAAGGAGGTGAGTTTCTCCACTTATTAACTTAATGACATTCTATAAATTTTAACGAACATAAATAGAAGGTCTATAAGAATATTTGGGCATCATAAATTATTTATTTGATGGGAAATGGTGAATGTCAAATTTAAGCACTAATTGGACTTTAAGAAAATTGATAACAAATTAATTAATTTCTTTTAACATTTTGTTTTTATGATGGAAATGGTTTGAGATTAATTTTCCTATCTCTTTTGATTTACGTGACTTAAGAAGTTATAAATATCACTATTGTTACAAATATTTTGAAATTGAGACTCAATATGGGCATAGGCATGACAATCTAAGAAAAAGTGTTTTCTTAGAATCCACTTTTTTAGCATCACAAAAATTACATATTATTTCTTCTTATGGTGTTTTAAGTCTTTTCCAACCTAAGGTTTCATTATGAATCTCATGTGAGTTCATTCTTATTTACAAATGTTAATTTTCTTCTTTAAGCTAGCTATAGTAGGAAGATATTTTTGATATTCTATCTTGGGATTAATGATCTCTTTACATTATATTAAGTTTTTATTATCTTGATTTCATTATTGCACCTCAATTTCTCTTTAAATTTAATTGTGATAATACTTTTAATAGACTATTTTATGAATAGTAGCCTCTCCTTTTTCCTCCCATGGTTTAGGCAAGAATCACCATTCCTAAGTCATCCTCTCTTAAGCTTCAAGTGAATTCTACTAGAATTCAAAGAAATGTTAGGAAGCCTCTTATTCTCCATGTCAATTTCCCTATCCTTACATATATTAGGTACCTAATCATAACCTCACTCTCAATGGGTGTAAACTCAACGCTAAGGGTAGTTTGCACCACTAGGAATGATCATTTTGTATATCATTAGTCAACATTGCTTTATACCCTAACTTGGTAGTATATGTGTCTAATGAAGGTTTTTTTTATCATACCAATGAATATGATTCCTCTCTAACTCTCACATGAATGGTTAAATATTCCACGAATGGATTCCATTAAAATGAATTAATTCATTATAGTCTAACCATGTGGATATGATATATTTGTTTTAATTTTGAGATCATACACTATAAAACACTTCTAATTTTTCTCAATTTTCCTCCACATTTATGTATGGTTTATCTAGAAATGTTGTAAGCCTAAACTTCACAACCATATAAGTTAAGTACAATCACAAAACGTATCAAAGAGGACTTTATTTATTTTTCATAGCCATATAAGATATCTAATGTTGTACAATCATTATTAAGACCAAAATGAATTTTAATACTCAATTAATCCATTTTATAAACACAAATTAACTTCCACTAAGTTTTTATTGTCATATATATAATTAGGATAAATGATTTTCTTATATATATATATATATATATATATATATATATATATATATATATATATATATATATGTGTG
>JASDQU010739024.1:301800-313261 GCA_032191745.1 Picea mariana
GGGTAAAACTTTTGCTTTTTTTATGAGAAAAAAAAAATTGTATTTTCACAAGTTCTTCAACTTTCGGCATACAAAAGTATTTTTTTTATTTAGAATTTCACTTTACAGTAAAAACAAAACTTGTGAAGAATTTTGTTATCTTTCCAATGACTATTTTTCAATTTTTTTTTATCAATAGTTGATATGTCAATTTGACAATTGTTTAACAGTATGTTCCTTAAACATGAAAGGAATGATAATGAGTTATGTTTTCCCACAACAATGTATCTATTATTAAACTTATGTTTTTAAGAAATGAAATATACTGCAACAATCTACAGAGACTCCATTTTATTATGACTATAATTTTGAATCTAACGGATGAATATTATAATTTCTAGAATTTTTTGAAGTTGACCAAGCTGAAAACGTTACAGATTTTAAACACATGTTTTTCTACACCCTATATCTATCTTAATTTTTAATTAAAAGTAAAATATAAATATACCCTTTTGAAAAGAATAGTTTAAGGATTATGAATATAACTTTTTCTAAATTTTTCACTGTATATTTTTAGAGATACTGATAATTCATTTCACCGAATCATAATGTCAGCTGAAAATATTATGCAGTGATTTTTTTAAAAAATTAAATAAAATTAGATAAAAATAATGAAAAAGAAAACAAATTGTAGGAATTGAAAGTAGATTCAATTTTGGAAATGTTGGTGTCATTTTCGAAACCAAATTCTCAGTATTTCCAGGAGTCTGCAACCTCTGAAGTTCAGGTAAGCTTGGGTCAATTCTTTGGTTTTTGTTTTCAATCCCAATTTCATCTTTTCGACCGAAATAATATTTTGGCCGAAAAAATATTATTTCAGCCAAAAGACTAATTTTTAACGGAAACCATCAAAAGAGAACGGTTTTCAAGGTTTTCGACTGAAAAAACCTTCTTTCGACAGAAAAGCATGTTGATAAAATTCCATCGGTCGAAAAAAATGAAAAGACACGTCGTATAATTTCATTTCGCACGAAATCGTATAAATACGCTTTCGGGCGAACACATTTAACACAATTCATCGAATGGATGGACATATATGAGCTGAGGGATAGGGATTTCAAAGCATTTCTATTACTGATTGCAGTTGTATTCTTTTCTTTCTTTATTTCTTCCCTTTGTTCCATAGGCCTAATCGAAGGATCGATATCAATACAGGATGGTTTTCTAGAGCACCTAAACAAAGTTTCAAATCATCTTTTTGGTTTTTGTTGAATAAGGTAATTGATGTTTTTTCAAGTTTTTATTGGAATAACAATTTATATGTTGAAAGATAAATGTTGAGCATTTTTTCAAGATGAAGTCTTTGTTGAACATATATTTTACAGATAACTATAAAAGTCATGGGAAACAAAATTTTGCACAAGAAAAAAATTGATCGCACTCGAGATGATACTCGCCAAAATGAACAAAGGAAAGAGAATTATTGGAGAAAGAAACGAGAACATGAAAATATTGAAGAAATAAATGATGATAATGTCAATAGAGATTTTCAACAAAAAGAAGTTAAGCCAGGTATGCATGCACATATGATGATCGAGAAAACGACACACATTGGGACTATATTCAGAAAGTACAAAATTCAAAGTATAGAATTCAAATTTAAAATATTGTAAATAATATAATTGATTGTAATTACAATCTGATGTTTTTCAAAAAACATAAATATATTTGTCTCATAATGTCGAAGAAGACGTTGAAACCAAAATTGAAGCAGAAGGTGTTGAAACCGAAATTGAAGCAGAAGACGTTGAAACCAAAATTGAAGTAGAAGTCGAATCACCTATAGGTATGTACATAAATTTAGATAATACAAGATGAACACTCAAGTATATATAGTTTAGTGCATTTGTGTTCAGGTTATGTTTTTTAATATAAGCTTTAAATTGAAATATGCAGGAGAATCTATCAACATTGATGATGAAATATTAGAAAATGTTGATACTGACAAATTTGGGAAGAAAAAAGCTAAGAAATATATAAGATATCGAACTAAGAATATGTAAAATAATTTTTTAAAAGATGAACCAGTAACAGTACAAGCTCAACTTTTACTCTGTCTAATGAAGTCAAGAAATTTAAAATAAGCTACATCATTATTGGGTATTCAAAAGTCGACAAAGGATACAAAGGTGAAACAGGATGTCTTTAACAATATAACTAGTGTATTAAAAGCTTTTGGAAAATCTTGAAAAAGAAGATGTATGTGTTGCACGTAGAGTGATACAAACAACAGTTGTTTCATCTAGAAATATAAAAGATCGTTTGACAAGACACATAGAAAAAACAACAGGAACGTCAAGAAAAACATTGCACAAACATAGAAAATTTCGATTGCAAATGATGAACTCGTCTTTTGGACAGTGATTTCTAGACAACCCTACAAAGATAGACTTGCAGAAAATGTTAAAGAATTGGCCCGTAATTGTTGGTTGGAAGAATCTCATGTTTCACCACATACAAGGGATGTGCTACAATGAATAATAGCACAAAAAAAATATAAAGAACATCCAAAACATATATTGTCAATGACAAAAATAGAATTGTTCAATAAGTTCAAAGAAGAGTACAAAGAAGTTAAAATTTCCATCAATACATTTGTGCAACAAAACCCATGGTTTGTTAAACCCATGGTTTGTTAAACCCATCATTGTTCGTGACACTTGTTGTTGTCGTTATCAAGTGGAATTTGAGTTGTATTACGACACTTTCTTGGATTTTGGTAAAATGTTATGGCCAAGTCCACTTCCTCCTTCCACATTCCATGTTTTTATATCTAAAATTCTATGTGAAAGAGAAGATGATAATTTATTTTACAAAAAAAAATGTGTTGGTGGAAATAAATGTGATCGTTGTGAAAATATAAGTTTGTTTCATTCAAAGTATCATATTGATATGAATGATCAATCATTTTCTAATATAAGAGTCAATTGGAAGAGATATGAATATATCAACAACACGGCTCCACATTCTTCAAATGTTATTTCCAAAATGATTGATTTGAAGGTAGATAAAATATGTGCGATATATTTTTTGAAGAAGTTTGAGGAAAAAATTTATAAATACACCAAGCATTCACATAAAGCTCGATGGAAAAATATACAATTCAAACAATCTCGTGAAGTGTTTCCACCAGGGACAATTTTGTGTGTGGTTGATTTTGCAGAGAAGTACACTTTCGCTGCACAAAAAGAAATACAGAGTGAATATTATCATTTTGATCAAGTCACGATATTTGTCCATGTTCTATATAGACATGCTCAACGGAGTCTTGATAACATAGAAAAAACCAACGACAATCGACATGTTATTAAAGAATATCACTTTTATATAAGTGATGATTGATCACATGACACACATTATGTACAACATTGTTTTGATAAATTTTATGATCCATTGAAAGAACGTGAAATTGGATTCGATCGACATTGGATATGGTAATATGGGTGTGCGGGTCAGTTCAAATCTTCACGATCATTCTATTGGTTATGTTGTCTTCATAAAAAATTAAACATTACACATTGTTGGAATTTTTTTGAGACTGGTCATGGAAAAGGTGAGCATGACGATGTAGGGCCATGTATAAAATGAGCACTTTGAAGGTATCAGATGAACCCTCATGACGATCGATTTGAATCCACTGAACAAGTTGTTGAATGGTGCAAAATGGCTCTAATCCATGAATATAATCCATCAAGGGATGTGCGTAGGTGTGTCTATATATAAATGTTACACATGTACACACGATATTTTTATTTGAACGTGTTCAAATTTATATTAAAACTTCAATCATTTTCTTGAGAGATTTCAAGTTAACAAGTTCTTGTCTTGTGCAGGTTTTTTTGGTATGTTGGAATCCAATATGTAAATAAATCAATCTCATATGATGCCAGTACAATACCTGTGACACTAAAAATACATTCAATTAAAACAAAACGTTTTCAAAATGTGTTTTCATTTGATAGAATAAATGAGTCTTGTTTTTTATCAGTTTGCATAGAGGACACGGAATCCATAGATATTTGCGAAAACGAAAATGTGGGATATGTTAAAGCTTGGAGACATATCGAACTTAATGTAAAAGGGAAAATTCCACTTGCAAGCTTAGAGGAGATGGAATCAAATGAAACTATAGTGTCAGTTGATGACAATAGAGTTTCTGATCTTGTTAGAGAAGATAATTTTTATGTTTAAATTTTTTCAAATAACTTGTAGATGTACTTGTGTGATAATATAACACAAACTATTTGTGATCCAATATATACAATTATTTGCAGGAGATGTTTTTTCCATGGTTGTACCTATAAACAACACTGAAAATGTGAAATATTATTTGATGCGATGCACAGAACAAAAGATGAGGCTATTAGAAGATTTTGATGATAATGGTTTTATATATGAAAGAGGATCCATTGTATTGAAAGGATACTTTTTTAAGAAACCCATCAAACCGATACTCATGTTCACTTTCAAGACTATCAGTCAGATGTCACAAGTTGTCAATATAGTCATTTGGTATGTGCAGCGCGCATAAAGATAATAGAAGTTCAATAAATAAATAAAAGTTAGAAAATGGAAAATGTCCAAAGTCGATCATGAACGAATAATTGAATATGGAATACCATTACGATGTTTTTAAACAAGTGGCACATGTACATTCCAAAAAAAATTATTTTCATTAAAAGTACATTCCAGAATTTGATGACTTGTTTTGACTATTTTCAACCATATTTTTAAATAGGATATTTATAAAAAAGGGTATGTATAAAAAACTCCAGATCATTTTTAAAAAACACCATCAAAAATTTAGTTGTATACCTCTTGTACTGTGAGCATTTTATTTTAAACTAAAAAATTGTTAAACACCATTTCTATTGAACACTTACTTTTTTCAATAGCATTTTTTCCGTTTTATTTTAATAATATTGTATTAATTTTAAGAAAAGTTAAAAATATTTTATATTTTCTATTGTAATAATATATTGTTTCAAATTTTAACTCAATCTGATTTTTATTTTGTTTTATGAGCATTATATAAATTAAAGTTGAATTGAACATCTCTTTTATTTTGAATATTTTTTTTAATTATTGTTCTCAAAATTAAAGAAAAGTTAAAAACATATCTTTCATTTTGAGATTTTATTTTATTAAGGGTATATGAACTTTGAGGTGAATATCTCTTCTAGATTTAGCATTTTTTTAAGACTACATGATAAAATTAAAGAAGAGTTGATCATCTCTTCCATTTTAAGGTTTTATTTTATTGTCACATCATTTTGAGCATTTTATTTTATCATTATCACACAAACAAAAAAAGAGTTGATCTCTTCTATCTCAAGATTTTATTGTATAAACATTACCTATAATTAATTTGGATATCTCTTCTATCTTGAGAATTTTATTTTATTACTATTGCACCAATGAAAAAAAAGTTGAACATATTTTCTATCCTAGATTTGAGAGCATTGACTTCTTTAAGTGGTAATTTTTTTTTTCATTTTTTAAATTTATATTCTAACAACTAAAAACAATTTAAACATCTCTTCCACTTGTTGTAATAACACTTTACTAATAATATTATATATATACCAATATCTTCATTCTAATTATTAAGTTGATTTACATTTGAAATTTGAAATTATTTAGAATCTTCATTTTAATAATTAAATTGATTTTCATGTAAACTTATTTAGAAGTGTTAATCATTAGAATTAAATTATAATTAATAGATCTCCTCTCTAACAAAGTTAAGGAAATTAATACAACCTTGCCTAAAGTCAAGTGAATTAAATTGTAATTAATAGATCTTTTCTCTAACAAAGTTAAGGAAATTAATACAACTTTGTCTAAAGTCAAGTGAAGACCCTTACAAAAATGTGGGTTTATGTGAATAGTACTAAACCATAGCCTACAAATCATTTTCCTAATGTAATTCTCTTTCATACATGTTATCTGAGTTATACAAGGGGTATGTGTTGTTCCTTGGCATGTCTAAAACACAATGCTTAAATGCATACATCCTCCTTTGAATTCTACATTGATTACCTTCTTCCAAAATCAAACACAAGTTTTCTGAAAAGAAATTGGTAGATCATGAAAATTTCTTCCTTTTAGTGTAGTTGATACTAGCATAGGCTTTGCATGTTTAAAGTGTTTCTACTACCATATATTCTCAAATAAGTTTTGCATGCTTTAACATGTTTTCTATTATCATATATTATTAAATAGATATGCAATGATACAATCCTGTATGTTTGGTAGTTCATTGTTTTCTTATCCATCTATTGAGTTTGTATATTCTTAAATATATAAACAACAACACATTCTTGTATTATTGACTTTGTATATTCTTAAATAGATAAATAACAACACATTCTTGTATTATTTCACTTTAATTTTTTCTTTTCATTTATTTAGTAGATCTCATATGCATATCTTTCATTTAGTTTTTCCTTTAGTTTTTTTTATTAGTTAAGTGCATCTATGTAACCAATTCATTTAACATCTCATATGCATATCTTTCCTTTAGTTTTTTTTATTAATTAAGTGCATTTATGTAACCAATTTATTTAACAGATCTCATATGCCTATATTTTCTTTAATTTTTTTATTAGTTAAGTGCATCTATGATCTCAAATGCATATCTTTCCTTTAGTTTTTCCTTTAGTTTTTTTATTAGTTAAGTGCATCTATGTAACCAATTTATTTAGCAGATCTCATATGTCTATCTTTCTTTTAGTTTTTCCTTTAGTTTTTTTTATTGGTTAAGTGCATCTATGTAACCAACAAGGTCATTAGTAACTAGAAAAAAAAATCGTTTAATATAAAATTATTCTGCCAAAATTATTTGATGATATGTAAATAGAATCATATTTTTGACAGTCCACAATGAACATAAAATGAAACATTTAAATTAATACATAGCATAAAAGTATTTAAGAGTTTGATGCTTAATTTAATGCATTGTAAAAATGATAATATACAAAACATTAGTTCATTACTAGTTAACTTTGCCATTTTTTTTCCATCAACTTTGAGAAATCAAATATGAGACAATAAATTGCTATTTTGAATTCCAAAATTATGATATATATATATATAATCAAAATCTGAATAGTTACACTATAAAATACATAAGTTCCACATCCATTTTAAGATGATAACAAAAACTAAGACATTTAACTCCAAAATTTTAGACTCTAAGCCATCGCTTTAAGATAGATCACTTTATACCTGCAATTAAAACCTGCAAAAAAAACAGAATTCAAAAATTTTAAATTTACAATTCAAACATACGAAATAATACAGAATTCAAAAATTGTGATTAAAACAAAATTGGCATATATACCAAATAAGTTAAGTCTCATCCTCCAATATACTATTTCCCACAAAATATATTGTAAACATATTTTCCACCAAATATAATTTAGACATCGGTAACAATAAAAAACAATAATAGAAAACAAATAACACATATTAGCATATATACTATAACTAAATATTAAATAAACAATAAGAAATAATAACATACTCAACCATAGTTAAACATATTTAAGATAGTTACTCTCCAATTAAGAGTACATGATTTAAACAATTTGTAAATCTTATTTAAAATCTTAAAAAAATTTAAAGGGAAAAATTATGTTCTTGGTAAAAAAAATTGTGAGTTAGAATTAGATAATAATCTGAAAATAAATATAGAACTATGTATGAAGAAAGTTCACAAATCTCCATATTAAGTCATTCTTCCAATGCAATACTTATCTCCTCGTGGATAAAGTCCCAAATCCTTCAAGTAAAATTCTCCTTGTGGACAAGGACTCAAATCCTTTAGGTGAAATTCTCATCCCAAGTGATATTATTGTGTTCTTGGTAAAAAAAAATTGTGATTTAGAGTTAGATAATAATCTAAAAATAAATATAGAATTGTGTATGAAGAAAATTTACAAATCTCCATATTAAGTCATTCTTCCAATGAAATACTTTTCTTCTTGTGGATAAAGTCTCAAATCCTTCAGGTAAAATTCTCCTTCCGGATAAGGTCCCAAATCCTTCAAAAATTCTCATCCCAGGTGATGTTATTTGATCATATTTACACAGTAATAAAATACTAATCTCCTCAACGGTTAAATACTTCTCTCTTCTTCTGCAGTGATTATATAATCAAATTCCACGATTCCCTTTCAAACTAAAGGACTCATAAATCTCCATATTAAGTCATTCTTCTAAAAAACTACTTATTATCTAAAAAAGTTCACAAATCTCCATTTTAAAAACCATTCTTCCAAAAAATACTTATCTCATCTTTCTGCGATGGAATAGATGTTCTCATATAATCTTGTATGTACATGAAGAAAACACAAATATGCACATGTATATTAAGTCATTCTTCAAAACCATTTTAATGGGATGTATTCGTATTAGATATAATGAAATGCTCTTTGAAATTATGTGTAAGATTATTTGTAAATCTAAGTGAATTTTGGTTTTTGTGATTAGTAACCAATTTAGTTAAGAGTTTGGAAATACCATGGCAAGAAGGAATTCACTTCATTTTATGTAGAAAACACAAATGTCCATACTACGTCACTCTTGAACAAGAAAGCAAGGAAGACAATCGAAGAAAATTTAGAAACTTTCCATTTTCTGACGTGGGATAAAGTCTGTTCTCAAATATTCAAATATTCAAGTTCAAAATTAGGTCTTCATCATGATCTAACCTTAAATAAGTTTGAATGTACATCATTTAAGACAACGATAAACTTATCTAGGGGTTCTATATATTTCAAAATAATTTATCAAAGCGTTGAATAGGAAAGGCTAAACTAAAAATTTGAGAAAACAAAAATTTGATAAAAGTCAAAAACATACATTTATGAATCATCCTGAATGGACACATCCTTCCCAAATCTAGGTTCTTCCTCTGCTTCCTCCTCAATCCCAATCTCCCTCCCAAGAACACTCTCAGGTACTCTCTTTTTCACATTAGCCTATATAACACATTTCAAATTTAAAAATTTTAAAAATTAAATTTAAATGATTATAACACATTAAATTTAAATGATTTTAAGACATTAAATGATACATTTGAACTCTCACCCTCTTCAAACTCTCCCAATGAAAATTGAGACAAGCTTGCCCAAGTAGAAGGAGATGGAATAGGGATCTATGAAAAACAAAACTAAGAACTAAATATAGGATTCAATGTGTTCACAATTATACAAAATTATAAATGTTGTTGATCTCTTATTCAAAAGAGTAGAGATTGAACAACTATTAGAAAACACATACCTGATTCAACCCATCCAAATTTAAACTTGTGGAATCAAGTCCCCTACTTACTGGAGATTCATTTAACATATCTCCAAACTACAATTAATGGCAATAACAACTTGATTATTTCTATAGATACAATGATATCTAAATCTAGAATTAGAAGTAAACTATCATAAAATGCGTCAAAAATTTCTTAAATAGAACACATACCAATCTACGGTTCGGGTCATCATTTTGAATGACCTTCTTCCAACCATCCCGGCAAAATTTTTCATACTCCAAAACATTTTCTATTGACTTGGTATCTAACTCTACATTTCTTTTATAAAAAAATGTGGCATGAGAATTGGCTTTTGCTCGTTGACAGTTCATGCCAACATCAACACCATAAAAAATCGCTTCCAAATTTTTCTCGTATGCACTCCTGGCCTCTTTGCCAACCTCTGATGTAGCCTACAACTCTAGATGTGAAGAAAATACCCCTTTTGGGCAAAGTACTAAAGGTTGTGGAGGCCTCGGCAATGTTGCACTTCGATATGCCCCTTTGCAATCATATGTACATCATTTACTAGTCCCATAATATTTGGATGGTAGACTAGTATAATTAGGGTGCATGTGAAAGTAAAACTTTGCAAAAAAATGTCTTGCAAAATAGTGTGGAACCTCATCGTTCCACGAAAATTTCTCATATGCCACCAAAAATATGTTATACAGATGTCCTGCAATGTCAGGGTGCTTAAAATATTGCACCTTCAACATTTTCCTCTTTGGGTCCTTTTTGAAATTGAACATCGAAGTGGTATCTTCTTTTGAAAATCTATTTTTTACTACCTCCCATTTATCAAGGCCCATCACCTCTGACTTTCGCTACCTCATAAGATACACAAAATTGTCAGTGGTTGGTCCCATCTTCTGATATGCATCCATAAAGTTTTCCAATGAATGCAAAACAATTTGCAAGCTTTGTTTACTCTCCTGAGGGAGTTCTAAGACCACCAAATCATTTTTCAACCTCCTTTTAACACTTAAGCATCGCTCAAGCGTCATTGCTTCAATAATCTCTTCCCACGGAAGTTCATCACCAACATCCGAAGGATAGGTGGACGTAAACATGTAATCTTTTGTTTCTTGATAATGCAACCTCCTAAATCCACCTTCACCCTCTACACCGACATTTGAATATTCGTGACAACCACTCTCTCTTTCATTGTCATCCCTTGATCTAAAATCATTGTCTACACACACATTTGAAATTAATTACAAGATTTAACTTCACATAAATTTAAATACACAAAAATAAAGCAAAAATAAACAAAATCAAAGAAAATTACCATAAATATTCTCTTGTCCTGAGGTATTCCCTACATTCTCAAGCATAGGAGTATCAATGTGCAACCTATATAAGAAGGTTGCATCCATATCATTTGCTTGAGCAAGTTCTGTAGTTGATATATTCACAGACTCGTTTGAAAATCTCCTCTGACGAGATTGTTGTTGGTCACTCGAAGTCTTAGTCGAAGAAGGAGTTCTTGTTCTTCCTTTTTGGGAGAACCTAGAGAGTTTTTTAGGAATGTTTGGAGAATCCCGTGTCAACATATCTCCTCAATATATATCCACAATTCATAGTTTATCAATAAAAATTCAGAGATGTACCCAAGTTCAAGCAATTAAAAACGCAGAGAGAAATTGAAGTTTTAATCAATCAAGCCGCAGAGGTTTTCGTTCATAAGAATGCACAAAGACTAAAAATTCATCCATGAATCCATCAACTCAAAGATAAGTAAGGGATATACAGAAGGAAAAGTTGTTATCCTTCACTCAACATCCATGTACAGAAAAGCATGGAATTTGAATCTATAGGTCTTTAAACACTGAAGTGATGAGCGTTGATTCAGCTCCTGGCCGACTTCTCAGGCACAGACTGATGACTTAAGAGATAAGGGATAGAATATAAAACCACAGTGGAAACAAACACTACATGGTTTTTATAGCTTTAATTTCCACCCTATGTAACATCCCGCTCTGGCGCATTGACAAAACTTATTCTTTGGGGACACTTGCTCGCAAGTGATCTGGATTTTTATGATGATGAACCATGATGATGATGCGTCATGATTGATGACAGGATGTTTTACTATTGCTATATACA
>JASDQU010739025.1:0-10545 GCA_032191745.1 Picea mariana
AAAACCAGCTACAACAGCCTTAGGACTGATTATTCCCCACTGATGCCCAATCCCAATCCTGGATGGAAGCCAATCTGTAGCATGTCTCGTGGCCGTACTTCTGTTAATGTTGTGGGCCGGTAATTCCAATGACGACTCCCTTCCACCCAGAATTGAGTAGCTAAGGGCAGTACAGAAGAGAGCTTCTACTGCTTTCGGGGGGATTTTGAAAAGGTTTAAGGGGATTTGATAGAGGCAATGAACGACCGGCTCGTTGAGTATTGTAAATACGTTATATTGGTTGAAAGAAAACTGTGAACTAAGTGAAAGGAATTTAAAACATGCAATAATTGGTAATGAACCTCCTCGCTCCTTTGTTGATGCGTATTCGCAATCGTTTCATATTTTCCATGGAAATCGTGGAATCGTGGCCAATACATCAAATGTGCGTGGAGGGGAGGCTGGAGGTTGAAACGTTTCACTTCACATCCATGCGGCCATAAACTTTCGCACTGGTAAAAAAATGACTGCGTGTAAAACTTTTTAATTGGCATCCAACACCCACGCGCCATACCTATCCGCCCAGTAATAATAATTTAGTAAATTGTGGCCAGCTTAATAGATTATCTCTTAATCATTGAACGTGGCAATCTGGTGGTGAGCAAGTAATTTTTTAATCTTATTTAGTAAATGTAAAAAAGTAATCACATAAACAGATGTCTTTATAAATGAGCGGAAGTTAATTTATCAAAATCTCATCCATTGATTAGAAAGGATGACGAAGAATATACCAACTTAAAAATGAAATTTATGATTAAAAGGTGATTAATTGTACCCATTATCAATAGGTATAGGCCTTCCGGGGTAAATATTTCTTAGATTTCTCACAAATAATAATTGAAATGAACAAGTATGCGAGTTAAATACGCAGAACAATGCAAAAACTCTTACAACTCAGTTTGGAAAGTTTGAATTGCTTGTTACGAAAAAGTAACTTTGATTAGCAGGTGACTAGATCGAATTCGCTGGGAAGGACCAGGTCTGTGAATGATCAATTTTTGAATGGAGCTTACTTCGTTCAATATGCAGCAAATAGAGACACTGTCAATCCGTTACACACCAGCCATGAAAGATTCAGGGCTGTTAGCGGAAAGTCGGTATCATCTATTACGAGAAACGCGGGAAATCTAGCTTGCCATTACGGAATACCTTGTCTGTAGGGGAGATGTGAAAGAACCAGCGTGCCTGTATTTATATACAGCAGAATGTCGGCCAAGATTTGTGATTTTTATAGCTTCTTTGACTCGGACATTCTCAGATCCCCAATTTAGTATCAGATGGTATTTGTTAACAATTTAAATTAATAAGATCTCCATAGCATATTCAATTTAATGTATGCAGGCTTTTACAACAAGGATACGGTAAGTGAAATATCAGCGGACACTAATCGGTGCTAAGTGAAATATCTGCCGACACTAATCGGTGCTTCAACGTGCAAGCCCAAACCTAACTATGAGCCAAAAACATGCCTACGGATTTCAGAGTCGAGAATTTGAACAAATTGTGATGGTTGATGAGCTGATATGTTCATTTGTCACATTACTTGTAATTCAGATATTTACTGGTGTTTTTTTTAAATATTTATCTTTGAAAACCACTATCAGATATCTACTGGTGTTTTTTTTTTAAATATTTATAAACCACCATGTACTGTGTTATCGAAGTATTTTAACAAATTTTGATGGTTGATAACGTCATGGGTTCATTTATCACATGATTTGGAGCTTCATTTTGTACTTACTTTTTTTGTTATTTGTTAAACGTTTCGTCTAAATTCATTTATATATCTTCCAGCGAAACCAATTATCTTGATATGTGCTTTGGAATTGAAAACATAATTCTGATGTGATCACTTACAACTAGACCAACCCAAATTTATATTAATCCAAAATCTATTTTACACACACAAACTTCTCAAAAATTAATATTTAAATAAAAATTTAATAAATTAAAAGTTATTTTCTTATTAAATATTAAATATTAATATAATACACATTTTGTATATAATATAAAGAGGTGTAGAGATTGAGTGTGCCCAATGTTAAAAACATATGTTTCCTCCTTTTAAATTCCAAATTCAAATCCAAAAAAGAATATATATATATATATATATATATAGATAGATAGATATATATAATAGTTGTGTTCTTAATGAAAATTATTGTTTCCTATATGCATTTATCCTTCATGGTTATCGCTGAGTAGTGGTTATCTATGGACAATAATTGTGAAACATGGTTGACAATTGTCAAGCTTGTTCAACCACACTCAACCGTGATCATGGTCAACCAATGTGAACCATAATGAAGGTCAATAGAAGTTAACCATGGTCATGGTCAACCGTAATTAACCATGATCATGGTAATCGAAGGTCAACCACAATTAACCTAGTCTTGGTCAATCAAGGTCAACCATAATTATCCATGGTCATGGTCAAGCAAGGTCATGATCAACCATAATTAAGTATGTCAACAATAGTGAACCTTTCCTCCCCAAAGTCAATCAAGTTCTACCAAAATTAACCATACCAAAATTAACCATGATCATAGTCATTGTAAATTATTGTGAGAACGCCGAAAGGTATCGGCTCATGCTCATGAAAAGAAACGCTCGAAAATGAAACATTTCATGCCAGCCATCGAATATGAAACACGCGGATAGGTGAGACATACTTACAGCTGAGGAGGAAGTAGTGCCCGTTAATAATTCAAATGTGGCAATTATATGGTGCTACAGTAATTTTTTAATATGATTAGGTAAATGTTAAAAAGTAAACAAGTTAAGGGATGCATTAAAAAATACAAAGAAGTTATGAAGAGTAAATGACATTCATTGATTTGGGAGTACGACTAAGAATATGTCAGCATCTTCAATTGTTAGCCATCAGATTAGAATTTTAGATTAAAAGGTCATTAATCGTGCTCATTGTCAATAGATATACGCCTTTGGACGTAATTAATATATTATTAATGTATTACTACTTTAATAATGCATTTTTTAAGATATTCATATTTTTTACTAATGTATTATTTAAGTATTAATACTTTTTAATGTTTTAATTCTTTAATATTCATGTTTTAATATCAATATTAATATTTTTTTATTAATAATATTAATAATTACATTATTAATAATATATTATTTATGTATTACATTAATTAATTAATAAATTACATTGTATAATAATATAAATTTATACTTTACTTTATACATTACATTACACTAATGTAATAATAATTTATTAATGTATTATTTTATTTGTATACTAATATTTTATTAATTAAATTTATACTTTAATTTATATATTATATATTACATTAGTGTAATAATGTAATAATACTTTATTAATGTATTATTTTATTTGTATACTAATATTTTATTAATGTTTTAGTGTATTAACATTTTAGTAATGCATTTATTAAAATTGTATTAATTAAATAAATTAATACATTTCACTATATTTTAATGTATCAATGTTGGAGAGGAGCTCGAACGAGTCGCTTCAAGGTGAGGAGCGCGGGCCCTGTGCATACAAATCACTACGAGAGAGGAGTGTGAGCTCTGCAGATTCGGAAAGAGAGGAGTGTGAGCTCTGCAGATTCGGAAAGATGGATACAAACTCTGTTAGAGAGGAGGGAGAGCTCACATTTCTGGTATTACTCTTCATTCTCACCTTTCCAGATTCGCCCTGGTGACCATCTGTCTGCGGGGGGTTTTTCATTTCTGCAGATTTGCTTCCACTCGCTGTCACTGAGGACGTGCAATGTTTTTGGTAAACACTTTGAGGTCCTTTGGGGGCGTGTGATGTTTACATCTCTCATGACCTTCTCGTTCTGTTGGGTCATTGGTAGAGATTTGTATACTTTGTCAAGAGAACAGATTATATACCAATATAATGAGTAGTTTTTTGTTGAAAAAACGGTATTCATAGTTATGATCATAAGAAATCATGATCATATTCAATCATAGTTAACCATAATCATTTTCAATAAAGGTATTAGTACTTTAAGAATATATTATTAATGTATTACTACTTTAATAATGTATTATTAATATATTACTTTATTATGGTATTAATACTTTAACAATGTATTACTTAATAATGTATTAATTAATTAATACATTGCATATTTATTGTATCAATACTTTAATATGTTACTTTGTGCATTAGTGTATTAATATTTTTACTTATACATTACATTAATATAATCATGTATTGTGTCCCCGAGGTGTAGGACAGTCAGTGACGGAGTGTGTTGTTAAGCCACTCTGTGTTGAAAAGTCATTGGTTCGAAACCTGCGGGGACAAAAAAATCCAACCATGTTAAGGGTTGGTGTGGCTCAGGCACCCCGGGGGATTTTGACGGCTTAGATGCCCCTAAGTCGCGGTTTCTCAAGCCACAAGTTAATCTCGATGCCAACAGGTTCAGCCACATTAACAAACCAAAAATATATATATAATCATGTATTGATAATACTTAATAGTTTAATATGTTATAATATACATTAATGGATTAGTACTCTAATAACGTGTTAGTAAATACATGAAGGTCAATGTATTACTACTTTATTAATGTATTACTCTATTGGTGTATTAATACTTTAGTAATGTATTTATTGTTATATTCAATGTATTATTAATGTATTACTTTATTAGGGTATTGATACTTTAACCATGTATAAATTAATAATGCATTAATATATTATTAATTAATACATTACACATTAATGTAAATTAATACTTTAATTTATACATTGCATTAATATATCAAGGTAACATTAATTTATATGCATTAATTTATATGCATTGATACATTAATATAATATATTAATGAATTAATTCATTACATTATTATTATATATAATATTAATGTAATAATTAATTAATACATTAATGACTATTTTCATGATAAGTTGGTCATCAATTAGCAACAAGTCTTTTAACAAATTTTGATGGTTAATAATATTATAGATTAATTTATCACATGATTTGTAATTGAAATATCTACTAGTGCTCATTTTTGAAAAAATATCTACTATTATAGAAGTATTGATGTGATGTCACAATTATTGATGTGCAATATCTTTCTATAAATATATCTAATTAAGTGTACATTACATTAATATTTAACATTTAGTCCGAAAATAACTTTATGTTAAGTTTTGTTGTTCAAAATTGTTTGCTTTGTTTTATATATATATATAATTATTAATGATATATCACAATTGTACTACATTATATATTGAATTTGAATTTGTGATTTCAAAAGAGGAAAAATATGTTTTTAATATTGGGTGTTATCAATCTCTACACCTCCTTATGTTATATAAAAAATGTGTATTATAATAATATTTAATATTTAGTAAGAAAATAATTTTATGCTTTTTTTTTATAAATAAAAGAGTCCAAAAATATATTCATATCATTGCGTGTCTATACAAAAAACATGATTCTTCCACTTGTCCTGCCACAGCGGGAAACCATGATAGGTGGCTAATAAGCATGTCTGAAACTGTAACTGAAAACATGTCTGAAACTATAACTGAAACTGCAACAAAAAAGAGAGCAGAGTATCTATTGTGCAGTGGCCATGGTCGACTATATTACAAAGCATGAAAGAGAATGGTAATTCTCTGTGGTAATGACGAAAGAAAAAAGAAACCATGAAACCTGAGAGTTAGCTTGGACTCAGTCGTCCTTGAGCGATGTAGGTTGAGACAAATAATTGTCCACATGTTGGACATCTTTTGCTTGATGGAGCAACTGTCATCGCGTCCATCAGGAGGTCCAAGCATTGTCGCAAGAATTTATGAATATGGGCATGTTCATCCAATTTTTGTCGCAGCTCAAAGATGAGATGAATGTTCTCCTCTGTGAATAGGAGTGGGGTCGACAGAGGCGGATCCTCCATCATCTCGGCATCCATTTATTCCGCTACTTCAGCTTTGTTTTCTGCATCCATTGTATCCACTCTAATCATCGTATCATCTTCATCCACCGTGACCATAACATTCAAGGGGGTCTCCTGCTAGCACAAGGGAAGCTCTTCCTCCACTATGTAGCTACCATCACCATAATACATGTCCTTTGGGGGGTCCAAAATACTGGTGGCGAGAGGAATGCACGCGTAAGAAGGTGGTGCTTCCTCCTTAGTCGGGATAATGCCATAGAGCGAGTGTGGGGAGGATGCAAGCGGCTTTGATGACCCCTAGTTGTTGTGCCTTGGGCTAGAAAAGCGGGCAATGAGAGCCAATTGGGAAGGGGAAAGTCTATCACGCCTGGAGAGGGCGTTATTGTACCACGCACCTCTCTTAGACTTTCCCCTCTCTCTGGGCATGCTCAGAAAAATGATGGAGGCTTGGGGTTGAGGGAAAAGAGGTGATTAGAAGATGCTTGGGAAAGCTTGAAAGGGACGAGAGCAATGTAGCCCAGTATCCAAGCCAAGTATCAGAACCTGTTATAATTCCAAGTCGAGTAGCCCAAGCGAGTATCCCCACCCAGACGTCGGTGAAGTTGCAAAGAAGACTCTTGTGAGGGCTGAGGGAATGGTGGAAGTGTGCCAGAAAGAGAAAAGGAGTAGTGAAGCCAACACAGTCATGGAGGGTGATGAAGCAAAGGGTCATGTAAGGGGAGAGAACATCCGAGAAAAAAACATAGAGGACAACAATGAAAAAACGCTCATAGGACCCTCAAGAACATAATGGTGGTAATGTGTTAATCTAAAAGGTGTGTTTATTTGTGAGGGTTCAAAATGTTTATCTTGTGAAGATGAGATGATATTGTGATTGGGGTCAAAATTTGAATTATTGATTAGTATAGAGTTTCTACATTGGGTTCTAAAAGGCCTAGATCATTTAAAGTGATTTTAGTGTTTTTTTTTTAAACATGACAAATATCATGGCAGATTCATATATAAATGAATCAAATAAGTTAGATGGGGAAAATTATGTCAATTGGAAGTTTAAGTTGCAGACGTTGATGGAAGGATACAATGTTTGGTCGATTTCATGTGGAGACGAAGCAAAACCAGTAGCCCCAACAGCCTCAGTTCAAGATTGGGAGCGACGAGAGACTAAAGAGAAGGTGCTCTTGAGGATGTCCGTCAAGGACAATATCATCCCACACATTAGGGAATGCAAAGTATCCCATGAAACTTGGGAGACACTTAAAGGTTTGTATGAGAGGACGAACACAAACCATGTGTTATTTTTGAAGAGTAAGCTTATTTCAATTAAGATGGAGGAGAATGAAAATATCAGTAACTTTCTTTCTAGAATCAAAGATTTTAAAGATAAGCTAGGAGATATTGGTCAAAAGATTTCTAGTACTGACCTGGTCACTGTGACATTAAATGGCATGTTAGATGAATATCAAATGTTCGTTATTGGTCTTGTAGCTAGGGAAAAGGCCCCTACTTTTGATGAATTGACAGGTATTCTTTTGCAAGAAGAGGAGCGCAGAAAGAATCTCAATGGCAGATCTCACAATTCAGATTTGGCATTGGTGGAGAAAGGGAAACAACCCTACAAAAGAAATCTATGGAGGAGAAATAAAGAAGGCAGACCACATACAAAACCAGATAATAGCAAGGCACCACCAAGCACAAACACAAATGTGAAGAAGAATGAAGGATGCTACTACTGTGGTAAGTTTGGACATTATGCTAAAGCCTGTAGGAGGAGGAAGTTTAATGAGTCCAAATATAACAAGCATTTAGGAAATTTTGTTGATAAAGGTGCCAAAGTATGTGATGATTTCAAAAATCTTAAGTTGTTTGTTTTTTATGCTGCTTTATCAGCAGACACTAATGATGCTAATGCCTGGTTTATTGATTCTGGTGCTTCAATTCATATGTCATGTCATAGGAATTGGTTTGATACATATCATGAAAACATTAATGATATTCATAAGATCTTTCTAGAAGATGATAAGTCACATGAAATTAAAGGGTATGGAGATGTATCTGTGACTTTACCTACTAGTGAGGTGAAACAAATCCATAATGTAATGTATGTGCCAGGCATAAAGAAGAATTTAATTTCGGTATCCACCATTGCAGATCAAGATCTAAAAGTAGAATTTGTTAAGTCACAATGTGTGGTGAAAGATATACAAGATCACTACAAAATCATTGCAAGAGGATCAAGAGTTGGAGGACTATATAAGTTTGATGTTACAAGAAGGGATCATCAAGCGTTGGCATCCACAACTATGTCAATGGAAGAGTTATGGCATCAAAGGTATGGACACCTAAACCATAATGATCTTATGATGCTTCAGAAGAAAGAAATGGTAGAAGGTCTTCCAATGTTTAAGAGTGAACATATTGAACGTGAAGGATGTGCATTAGGAAACAACATAGAGAAGAGTTCCCTATGCATATAGATAAAAGAAGGCGAGAAATTCTTGAACTAGTGCATACTAATGTTTGTGGACCCATGCAAACTAGATCTCTTGGAGGAGCATATTATTTTCTCATCTTTATTGATGATAGAACTAGATACACTTGGGTCTATTTTATGAGAAAGAAAAGTCATGTCTTTGAATACTTTAAAGAATTCAAGAATATGGTTGAAAAGCAAGCAGGAAGGAGCATAAAGATTCTCAAGTTAGATCAAGGAGGGGAGTATACATCAGGGGCATTCATCAGGTATTGCAAAAATAATGGGATTCAATAGCGGTTTATAGTGCCACATACTCCTCATCAAAATGGAGTAGCAGAAAGGAAAAATAAAACCTTGGTTGAATGTGCTCGCAGTATGATAAAAGGTAAAAATCTTTCTAATGGTTTTTGGGCTGAAGCAATTAATATTGTTGTATATCTAAAGAATAGGAGTCCTACAAAAATTTTAGAGCACAAAACACCTTTTGAAGATTTTTATGGATACAAACCAGAAGTGAGTCACTTGAGAATATTTGGGGGTAAAGCATTTGCTCACATTCCAAACAAAGATAGAAGAAAGCTTGATGCAAAGGCAATCAAATGCATATTTATTGGTTATTGTACAGAATATAAAGCCTATAAGATGTTTGATCCTAACAATCATAAGGTGTTTGCAAGTAGAGATGTGTTGTTTCATGAAAATGCGGATGAAGTACGAAAAACATATGATTATGATCCGTGGAATCTACCTAAAGAAAATGAGGAAAATGCTAAAGAAGAAGAAGAATAATTCTAAGGAGAAGTTCAAAGCATCGTAGATTCTACAAGTAGCTAGAGAAAACCTAGAAGGGGTGAAGGAACTCCACAAAGAAGTGAAGAACTAAGGAGGACAACAAGACAATCTAAGACCCCGGTCAGGTATAGAGACTATGCCTTAATAACTCAAGCTATGAATGTGGTAGAACCTTTAAATTATGAGCAAGCTAAAGACCACAAAGAATGGATGGATGCCATGAAGGAAGAGTATGAC
Source organism: Picea mariana (assembly GCA_032191745.1). Classification (NCBI taxonomy): domain Eukaryota; kingdom Viridiplantae; phylum Streptophyta; class Pinopsida; order Pinales; family Pinaceae; genus Picea; species Picea mariana. The sequence continues at coordinate 9,454 of JASDQU010739025.1, forward strand.
TCTATAATTAAAAATGAAACATGGGAATTGACGGAATTGCCTGAGAACAAAACTCCCATAGGATCAAAATTGTTGTTCAAATATAAACTTAATATTGATGGTAGTATAGACAAATACAAAGCTAGATTGGTTGCCAAAGGTTATTCACACAAAGAAGAGATAGATTATGAAGGCACTTTTTCTCCTGTAGCAAAAATGAATACTATTAGATTAATGATTGCATTGGCTACCAAGTACAATCGGAAGTTCCATCAGTTAGATGTCAAGTCAGCATTTTTGAATGGAAAATTAAAAGAAGAGGTTTATCTTGTTCAATCAGAGGGGTTTGTAAAGAAAGGACAAGCGCATCTTGTATGCAAGTTGAAGAAATCTTTATATGGACTTAAACAGGCACCTAGGTCTTGGTATGAAAAAATTGATACATATTTCTTTCAACAAGGCTTTATAAAAAGTAAAAGTGATCCAAATCTGTATATCAAGAAAGATAGAAATGGTCAAATTTCTTTGATTTCTCTATATGTGGATGATCTTATCATAACATGAAGTGCTATTGGGTTGATTGAAGAGATCAAAAGAAAGTTGTCCCAACAATTTGAAATGAAGGATCTTGGACATTTACATTACTGTTTAGGTCTTGAGGTATGGAGAGAAAATGGTAAGAACTTAATCACACAAAGCAAATATACAAAGGAGGTACTCAAGAGGTTTAATATGAACACATGTAAGCCAATATCCACTCCATTAGAACAAAATGTTAAACTCAGCAATAATGATGACTCAAAAGAAGTGGATGGTACTTTGTATCGACAATTGGTGGGAAGTCTAAATTATCTCACCACAACCAGGCCAGATATTGCATATTCAGTTAGCATTCTTAGAAAATTTATGGCTAAGCCTCATGAGAATAATTGGAAAGCTGCAAAGAGAGTCCTTTGATATTTGAAAGGGACTATTGATCTTGGTATTGAGTATACTAATGATTTTGATGTTGAGTTGACAGGTTTCTCAGATTCTGATTGGGCAGGAGATCCAGATGACAGGAAGTCTACTAAAGGATATGCATTCAGTATTGGATAAGGGATCATGTCCTGG
>JASDQU010739025.1:10645-39956 GCA_032191745.1 Picea mariana
AACTACTAGCTGCAGCGACTACACCGGCAGCTCTCCTCCAAACCTGCGCACAAAACTGGGCACTGCAGTGTGCACAAGTGTTGCTCTGCAATTCTGAGATTGCCTGCTAGAATGAAGAGTGGCCTCCTCTATTTATAGTAATTTTGGCTAACTGCCTAGGCGGACTTCTCATTTTGGGTATATGTCTGTTCAGTATATTATTATTTATTTTGGCCGACTTCTTTTCTTGGAGGCTAATAACCTAATATAAATTATCTTCTTGAGCCAACAAGTCTTCTAGGGTTATTATCTAACTCATTAGGGTTTCTTCTTGCTTCCCGAAGTATTCTATTCTCATGAGGTTTACACATGGAGGTAAATACCTCCTGTAGCTACCATAATATCAACATCATTCACTTGGCAAATTCATTATTAAAGAAACCAATGGAGACTCCACTGGTTTGAAATGGACCAGGTCTTAACTCATAGGTTTTCTTTCTATGATTTTTAAAAAATAATTGGTTTCCCTAACCCACCACCTAGTAGAGATGAATGGGAAAGTAGCCTTCCTAGATTTCGAGAAAAAGGGTGGAAAGCACCAACTGAGCATTTGTTGGACTTTCATGAATTTATTCATCGAATTCATATCATGCATGAAGATATTCAGATTAATATTTTCAAGTATTCATTCCAAGGGATTGCTCATGATTCGTGTCGATCTCTTCCTGTTGCAAGCATCAGCTCTTTGACCAGTTTTGATGCAGATTTCAATTCATTTTATAAAGATAATTTTCCAGCTGAGTGTCTTTATGAAAACTATTGTGATGAGTTTTCTTTGTTTTAGAAAGACTTTGCCTGAAGACCAGATTTGTGATGAAGTTGTTATTGTGGAAGAAAGAATTTTCCATGAATAGCATGAGGTGTTGAATGATATGCATTATGATAGAGATAACATAGAAACGTCTGGCATCATATCAGATGTGTCTGTTGTTTTAAGAGTTCATGAAGATCAACATGTCTCTTCTAAATATCCCAATGTTGAAGAGCATATTCTACAAAAGATTTTTCCCCTAACTATGAAGATGAGATAGATGAAAAGCTAGCAGCAAAAGATAGGGAAGGTTACTCTATGTTTTTTCCTAGTTTTTCAGAGTCGAAGGCAGAGTTTGTTTGCTTCTCTTATAAAGGAAATGCAGAGGATATTCCTATCCTGGAAACTGTAAGTGAGAAAATATCACCTGGGATTAGCCAACCTGCATCTGTCCTCCACCCACCTGTATGCTCAGAGACCATCAAATGACGGGTGAGAAACAATGAAGTACATGAGGTAATTTCTTACCAGTCAAGATTTCGTGATCATAAATTTTGCAACCTTCTGGGGTTATATATGGAACTATGTTTTCCAAAAGCATTGGAGACTACAAAATTGTTCATATTATAATCATTCAGAGGTATTTCCATTGTTCCAATACATGTTTTCTTTATGTTGTCATACTTCCCTTACCTTTTATGGATTATTTGCAGTAAATAGAAGAATTATCTTATCAAATAGTCTGGGTGGCTATGGTTGAAGTTTGCTTTCACCTAACGCTTTGTAAAAATCAGTTAGCCTAGGACTATACATAAATCAAATCTTTGTGGAGCCCATGTATCTTCTTTTGTTTAGAGTAATTATCAGCCTGTAATCCTCAACATGAATTTTTTTTAGCATGAATCCATAACCCAAAAACTAAGGCACTAGAACTACTTGTTCTTGGAAGATCACAGGGAGCATGCCATCCCCTATGGAGCCAAATGTTATCACACAAACTTGTCAGAGTCCTATGGGGTTGTGGTTTCTACCAAAGTCTGTGTTTTTCCTACTCTCTCTCCTTTCTTAGACCAATTCTTATGTTTTTTTCCCTTCGGCTTGTAAAACTGTTTTCGTTTTCCCCCCTCTGTGTTTAGAGTGCCACGGTCTCCCTATTTCCCAACCCCTATCAAGTCATCCAAGTCTTTTTTTACACAGGCCGCAACCATGGGCTCAATGCTTGATACTCATAGCAGTCCATTTTGGACTCAAATCAAGCAACCAGACAAGTTTATGTTTCAATGACATAGATCCAATAAGGCAAATCAGATTGACGGTGCATGAGCATTCGGAAACCCAAAGTTGCCCAAAGATTATCACCGTAGAAAAGGACCGAGATCAAGGTCAAGAAAAGATTAAATCTAGGCCGTATATCTCATTTGGAGAGATCAACAGTGGAAAATTATCGAGAGATCAACGATAGAAAATTATCGCGAGAATCGAGAGTTCAAAATAATGTTAAATTTAATCATCAAAGGTTCGAAGTCCCGAAGCCCGAAATAAGAGGGAGCCATCCGATCTTAAGGGGACAGGTGGCAGCCAATTCGAAGGTTTGTGGGAATGAGCTTCGAGAATGTTGAAATGAGAAGTGTCGAAGCCATCGAAGTGCCGAGGTCCTGTAGTCCCAAAGCGTGAAGTGCAAAGTAAATATGGACCATCTGATCCAAAATGACACATGGTAGTAGGTCAACGAATTCGCAGTTTCACGAATCAAAGGATTGCTGGGATAAATTCACAAGTTTCCCATAGCGTGAGTTCACGAAGAACTTGGAGAGTGGGCTCAGGATCAAAACCCAAGGTCCTATGGAAGGTGGGTCTAGAAGGAAAGGTTGGCGCCCATCACATGGAGATGACTGATTCGGAGTTCCGAAGAAGAAATCGTAGCCGTCGATCGTGAAAAAGATTTGACCGTCGTTCTGGGCAAGGTGATTTCATCGACTCGGGCATCGGGAAATATGGAGTAGGGGAGGTGAAGACTCCCTAAGCATGAAATCCTGAGATACCATTTGGGATAATGAGTTGGTTCACAACCCGAGGTCACATTGGAGCAAGGCCAAATTCACAGGGCATTCATCCTCTGCTCTGCATCCAAGGCTCTTAAAGCACCAAATTTGGTACAGTCTCCAAGTAAGGTCTTATGTATCCCAAAATTGGTGAATGGGTAAAATTCAATGAATGCACCTCAAATAGAAGAATCGTTCTATCCATAGATATTGATCATACCAATGGCCCCATGTTCGTATGTTCATTTACAATTGCATTTTATCGCAACAATTATTCATCACTTGGTTACCTGGCCCTGTCTTGATCCCAAGGAGATATCAGTTAATGGACACAGAGTTGGTGGTTGAAAATTCAAATCACTCAATAAATGGAAAGCAGGCTGAGAGCAGTCATGAAGGCACATTTACGATCTGAATCTTCCTTATGGCAATTTTTCCTATAAAGCACATAACTATGCTTGTCTCGCATCTGACATAATGAGGTCTTCACAACTTGACAGAGAGGGCACTAACTGAAGGTTTTGAAGGCAGTGATATGATCAAATTCCTGGTAGTTGCAGCACTTTTGAGTATATATACTCAGTTTTGATATTTTGTAAAGGTCGAAGTGTTGAGCTAGTCTCCCTGCTATTGTAATATTTTTATTGAGAACAATTGGTTCTCTGGTTATGTATTTGTTTTTGAGACATTTTGATTAATCTAAGTCATCTTTCTTTCTCCATCTTATTTTCCTCTGATACTGAGAGAGTTCATGTTTGATTGATTCACATGGATTGTTGTAATTGTATTATGATAAATTATTTATTATAGTATTGTTATGATTTCTTTCATCTTTCTTGAAATTGAATCCAAGAGGACCTTGTGTTTAAGTTTTTCCTTCTTAGGCTGCTGGAAAATATGATGTTCATAGCGGACCTCTGCACTTTTCTCACTAAATATTCCTCCTACTCACCCTTACTCCAACTTACTGACTGAAGTTGATTCGAGACATCAATGGCTAGTGCATGCTAGTCCAGATTCCTGAGTTAGATTGTTATTTTTCATTGAGTCTTCTCCATTTGATCACCTAAAACTCAATTTTCCGTGACATATAAATTGATGGGTATTGGGCTTACCTTCAATGAAATCTAAAGGTGACTTCTAGTGCTAACGGTATTTATATACAGGAGAATGTCGGCAAAGAGAGAAGATTTGTGATTTTTATAGTAGATTCTTTTGCTCAGAAATCCTCAGGTCCCCAATTTAGTATCAGATGGAATTTGTTAACAATTTTAATTAGTAATACCTAAGTAGCATATTCAATTTAATGTATGAAGGCTTTAACAACAATGATGCAACGACTTTTTGGACATCGTAAATGAAATATCTGTCGACACAAATCGGTGCTTCAACCTGCCTTATGAATTTGAACCAATTGTGATATATATATATATTGGATTGATATAAATTTGGGTCGGTTCAGTTGTAAGTGACCACATCAAAACCATGTTTTCAATAAAAATAATTCCAAAATACATATTAATATTATAATTATAATTGGTTTCCCTCCACCTCAATGATATCTCTCCAGTAGTGATCATTTGCGGAAGTTACATGTTAGACTCCCTTGATCCATAATCAGGGGGCCATTGTTTACCCCATTTACCATCCATGAAATATGGGTAAGTACTTAGTCTTTTTTTCCATTTCTTCCAAGAAAAATAAATGAAATTTGAGGAAAACTTACACAAATCTCCTATTAAAAAATATTCACCATTATTCATAATTCTATATCTATTCTTTTGTATTTACACATTTTTTTCTTTGTTCTATGGTCATATGTTTCAACCAATTCACACTTTGCAATTTCTACTTTATTAATAATATTATAAAAATAAATAATTATATTTGTCCTATATTTTATATAATATTTATACTAAAGCGACGGGACATGGGGTCGCCCGTCAAGGTGATATCCCACCTATCACCCTTTTCTGGTGGCACCTGCCACCCACCTATGAACCGCCATGAACTCCCACCATACGCTATAACTCCACCATCCTCACACACAAATTAACCTTTGGATCTCATCATCACTCAATCTCCAGTCTCAATCCAATGATGCCCCCTTTGTACATTTGTATCCTATGTCCTGTTCTCTGCATGTCCCTCCCTCTAGAAGCTACATCACCTATAATTATTAACTCAACGACCCTGCACTTGGCCCATTATGATCTCACCCCTCATTCATGGTGATGTGACGACTATTGTCTTATCTTCCCTCTATTTCCTTTGTCCCAGTCTCGCTCCCTTATTTCCCATCTGCTCTTTTTCCACTCATTCTCCCCCTAACCACCTTTCGAACCCTGCTTCCACCTTCTATGCATTTCCATGAGGTTTCATCTCGTCTCTTCTACTCCCGTGTCCTATGGTAGTTCCTCCTACCGCTCCTAAGGGAGCTCTTCTCATGGTCACTCAAGATATTGTCTCATCATGGTGGTCAAGGAATAAGACAAATATTATCATTCCCACACCTCACCATAGATCAAATCCAATATGGACCTACATAGGTAGGTTCTCGAGGGCTCAGACGCTTCATTTCAGACGAGGAAGTTTTGCACTCAATGAATTTGTGGATTTTGGATCCAAACACCACTTGTGCTCGAGAATCTCAGTATTTGAATACCATTGATATTTAATGGCATGAGAAATTTAAAATGGGTTGTGTTCTCATTGAGCGACATGAGGTATACCAGGAAATATTGTTGCATCTATATGATGTGCAATTGCAAGTTAAACGAGTTGATCATAAATGAAATTTTTAGTGGACAAGCTAGTTGTCCTGGAGTTTACCAAATTGGAATTTCCCCAACTGCGGGTGTCTCTTGATGAGAATAATCCTCCAATTTCTTAATTTTCATGGTTTTTAGCTTACTTATTTTGTTGTGTAGTACATGAGGCCTAGGTGTCCAAACCCCACCTTATTATAGTCATTTAGATGATAGTCAACAACTAGAGTTTTGTAAAAATGATAAATATGTCAGGAAATGAGAGACACTTCCACACTAAACCTAGCTGAGGGGAAGAAGAATTTGTAATCAAGAATGTAAATGACAAAGCGATCACAGAGTACACATAGAATTTACCTTGGAAACCCAAACCGGCAAAACCAACATTGCTTGAGCATTCTTCTCTCTTGTTATCTTATTCAATATAAATAAAATTTAACATGTCTAACATTGGTCCACACCTAAAAAACAATCGAAAACATACCCTCTTGCCTATGAAAGAACAACCCTGTAGCCAATACGACTTACATATGCATGACTAGAAACCTACATCTAAAGATTACTTTAAAGACACTAATTAATTCATTAGCCTTTACAACCTTACAACACGTCTCTTTATAGGATTTACAATAGGAAAAACCCTAAATACTTGGCGCCCAAAAAATGGTTACAGGTCCAAGAAATACTTGGCTACAAATCTTGAAAATATTAGGATTTTTTTACAGTCGACTCCAAGTCATATTACCGGTCTACTACTAATCGAACTTCATTCATTATTCAATTGATCACCACACGTTCGCTTGTTGACCTCATGTTGGTTTACCTCTTAGAATTATTTTCAATGCCTTTACCATGTCGAACTGCCTTGACCTTTGACTTTGACTTTACCCGATTGAATAACCTCGACCTTCGACTTGTTGTCGATCCACCTCGACTTTGACCTTTAGTCAATTCACCTCAACTATACTTTCACTACAAATAATATAACAACAAAAAATTATCCCACTTGTTGTACTCTTTGTTGAAACATTAGATTCATGATATTTTGTTCACAGACCTAGGGCAACAATGCCCATTGCCCCTCTTCACCAAGAGAACTTCACAACACTCACAAAATTGGTCAATGAGTCTGTTATGTTTTCCAATGTGTCTACTTTCTCCAGTAGCACCTTGTTACTTTCCACCATGTCTCTTACGAAATGGTATTGTACATCAATGTGCTTAGTATTTTAATGATAAGAAGGGTTCTTTTCTAGAATTATTTCACTTTGACTGTCACAAATTAGCTTCATAGCTCCCTGCTCAAACCCAATTCCTGAACACAACCTTTGTAGCCATATTTCTTCTTTGCTTCCATGAGTGGCAATCATGTATTCAAATTTTGTTATTGATAAGGCTATGACCACCTATCACTTACTCATCGAGTTTATTTCTCCACCTAACATCTTGAATACATATCCATTAATCGACCTTCGTCGATCCAGATTTTTGTTGATATTTTGATGTAACTACAGAAGATATTCTTTTGTATTTTTGTTGGTCAAACCTTCAGAAGGTTATTGTAATCTTATTGTATAAATCGGCTCAAAAGAAATTATTATTTTATTGTTATCCTTATTGTAAAAGTCAAAACAACCCCTCTTAGGGTTGCGTCTTTTGGGGAGTCAATTTATGTGTATAAATAGATTTTGAGTTCCTTTCATTTCTATACACACACAACTCTCCTTCTCTTGTGTGTTTAGAGCATATCAAAGGAGCTCTAGCACACGAGGTCTTGGTTTCTTGATCTTTGGTATCTTGGTCTTGGTCTATTTGTGGATATGTAACATCCCCAGACTTAGACTGTTGGTTCATGCCACTTAAAACAACAATTTCATTTGTGTATATATAAAACTTTAAGTAGACAATTATATTCTGCAAATACACAAATTCATGCGGAAATAACAGTAAAAATATACATGCAACATACACACGAAAAACCCATAAACTTAAACACATGTATAAATACACAACATCTAAATTAACAAACAATTGATACTTATCTTTGATATAAGACCACCAAATGCATGCATACCTTCCACGATCCTCCCAGCCTTATACCATGCTTCTCGGAACTCTCAATAGAGGGTCACCCCTAAGCTTGGACTAAACTCCACTTGGGTAAAGGGATTTCTAACCAGGCTCATGCTACACAGACAACATGAAGGATTTCGTCCTAGTTGCCAACTCAAACTAATAGTCTATAGCCTCTCATTCCCCACATTCATGTCCCACCCCAGGAAGTGTTCCCCTTCTTTTCTCTACAGTCCTTTGGCTACCCCAGTTTGCTTCCAGGGCTTCTGCAGCAGGTTGGATAGGAAGTCTCATAGAACTATAGTTGTAGTCAGGATCCATTAGGAAATATATTCCTGACAATTCTCTCACCTGGAGAGACTTTCTCATGGGCCTGACAACCCACCTCTTCAATCCATGGGCCTAAAAACCCCCCTCTTTAATCCCTCTCTTAAGTCAACCAGGTACAGGTTCAGGTGAAGTCCATAACAAAATTCGGGTACGGAACATGTGATGGAAGCAACCACATTCAGGAAAGGTACAGGTAAAGACAACAAGAACCTATGGGTAAGATACAAATATGCTACTAGTTGCAGGAAGGTTCTGGTTCACTGCTCATAACAAGAAGGGTGCGGTTCACTACTGATAATGGTAAAAGTATCGGGGCATGGTTGAAGGAGTACGTGCAGGCTCTAGGGGTAAGAATTATGGAGAGCATGGAACGAATGACTGAGTGAGACCGAAATGGACTAATTTTCCCATATTTATTTACATGTGCCCTTGATGACAGATGGACCTCCAGGAACTCGTTTCTCTCCACTTGCATTTCATTTCTCTTTCTCATAAATAACTTAGTATATCATCAGTTATATCCATATCTTAGTCTTTTAGGAACAATATTATAATATTCCCTTGGAGATAATACCTCTAGCTTAGACCCTTTCCTAGGCTCTTAGACCCACCTTTCCCTTCCTAGTGGAGTTTATTCCCCCATACTCTTTTATCGTGGTTTTTCTACACACATCGATGTATTTTACTAATGATATGAGTGTTTATATATACAAAAATAGGCTCATTGACCTTTAGCATCTAGTCTCTCCGGCCCAATAATCACATAAGTCTTCTAGCCTATAATAACCTGGCTCACCAACCTATAAAACATATTCACATTTACAATTGGGGCTCGGACTTGGGGTGTTACAAGAGAGATATAATTTGGAATTATAATGATTGAAGGAATCTATAATAAGGAATTGGTTGTTGGGTTTTCTCCCCCACGAGGGTTTCTCGGGATATATCTTGTGTTATGTGAATGTTTATCTTTCATTGATCCTATTACATGTAAATGCTAATGAATGTTAAAGAAGATAACTATAACTTATAAAATTATAACATGGTATCAGAGAATGTGTGAATAGAAGACAGTTCGTAGATATGGAAGACAAAATGAGTCATTTTTGTTGATAGCAGTGGTTGTTGGACAAGATAATACCACCAACAAGTGCACCCTAGTGGAGTGCATATTTTTCATGGATCATATATTTAGAATACACAATTTTTGATTTAGGGGCAGGATGACTACCAAAACCAAGATTGATGAGAAGCTAGAGGAAGCTGAAAACTTTAGAGCCTAGAGGTACAGAGCATCCCTCCTCCTAGAATAAAATTATCTAGAGAAGTTCACTAAAGAAGAGGTTTCAAAACTAGAGGGAGATGAGGCTAAATAAAATTACAAGAAGGATATGGTCAAGGAAAAGAGGATTATTTGAGACTCCATTAAGGATCATATTATTCATCACATGGATTCATTATCCACTCCAAAATAAATGATGGATGCCTTAACATGAATTTTTGAAGGAAACAAGATCAACCGAAGAATGACCTTGACAACCTAGTTAAATAACTTGAGGATGCAGAATTCACAAACCATCCACTCTTATTTCTCAAGAGTTCACTAGATCAAGGAGAAGATAGAAGCCATTGGTGATTCAATGAATGGATAAGAAATGGTGATGACCACCTTGAATGGCCTCCCAAGGTCATGGGATGCATTTATTCAAGGGATATGATCAAGAAGGAAGCTACACAAGTTCAATAGGATATGGGAAGATTGCAACCAAGAAGAAGCAAGGATGACAACAAGAGAAGAGAAGATGATAGATAATGATCAAGCCCTAGCCTCCCACACTAGGAAATGAAAGAGAAATAAAGAACCCTCCTCACTCAATAAGTTTCATAAGGGCCGAAGAAATAACCCAAATATCATATGTTTCTGTTGTTAGAAAATGGGACACATTGCTAGGAATTGTTCCCTCATTCAAAGACAAAGGGAAAAGAAAGGAAGTAAAAGGAATCATGTTCATACAATTGAAGATGATGAGACACCCAAGAAGGTTGCAAAGAAATATGAATCAAGTGATGAGGAGTATGTTCTTATCTCAACCCTTATAGGAACTGTCACTCATGGAAGTGACATTTAGTTGGTGGACAGTGGTGCTTCCAAACAAATGACATGTTATAAGACTCATTGTCTAACCTTACTCATAAGGATTCACCGCACAAGGTGAAATTGGGAGATGACTATCAGTATTCGATCAAAGGAGTAAGAGAATCCTCCTACAAGTTAGACTCAAGAAAGATAATGAAGATGAAGGAATTTATCTATATTCTTGGATTGAAGAAGAAACTTCTCTCGATTTCAACATTGGATGAGAAGGGTTTCATAGTTTCATTTTTTGATGGACAAGTTCTTATGTGCCCTAGAGGGAATAATTTTGATGTTGCTGTGGTGATTAGATTTCAAGAGGGAGGACTCCAAAAATTCAAAGGGATATCAGATTCAACATTAATTCATGACATTGTGAATCCCAGTGAATTATGGCATATGATATTTTCTCACCTACATTACGAGGCCCTATTGATTGTGAAAAATATGCTAACGGGACTACCAGAGATCCAGGAAAAACTAGATGGCATGTGCAAAGATTGCGCACAAGGAAAGAATGTGAAGCACTCCTTTCCTAGTAGCGATAGTAGAGACAAAAGATTATTAGACATCATGCACTCATATGTGTCTATACCTATGTAAACAACTTAACTAAGAAGGTAGGTATATTATGTATTTTTTATTGATGATTACTCGTGTAAAACTTGGATCTATTTGTTGAAGGAAAAGAATGAATTTTTTCAAAAATTTAAATAATTTAAGGAACTGGTAGAAAACCTGATAGAGTGGAAGATAAATACCCTGCAATCAGATAATGGAGGGGAATTCACTTCAAATTAATTCAAATAATATCTCAAGGAAGATTGGATTAAGAGGGGGTTGTCTACTCCCTACAATCCTCAGCAGAATGGAGTATCATAAAGGAAGAATTGGACAATCATGGAAGCAGTGAAGGCTATGATCCATGATCAAGATATACCTATGCATATGTGGGAAAAAGAAGCAAATACTGTAGTGTACATGCAAAACATAATTCCCTACATTGTATCTGAAAACAATTAACCAAAGGAGATGTTTTTAGGAGAGAATTCATAAGTCATCCATCTAAGGATATTTCGTTGCCTCGTATTTGTGCATGTCCCCAAGGAAAAGAGGGAAATATTGGATACATCCAAAAAGAATGGAATATTATTTGGTTACAGTGACACATCGAAGGCATAGAGGATATATATTCCTATTCACCGGAAAGTCGATATTAGCTGAGATGTTACCTTCGATGAGAGTGCATATTTCATCAAATCAAAACAAGACTGTGAAAAAGGGGTTCAGGAGGAGGAGAATGAAGGTACTAAAGTTCCATACAAAGAAGCAGTTGAACCAAAGGAAGACATTCGTGAGGATAATGATATGGCATAACCTCAGAGGATAGCATAGATGCCTTCTCATAAGAGAAGCCCATATTGGGCACATGAGCTCATTAGAGATGTAGAAATATATTGTGCCACAGAAAAATATCTCAAGGAAAGTAAGAAGCCAAAACTTATTCCATCTATGTGGCATGTTTGTGTGATATCATGGATCCAAAATTGTCCAGTTATTAAGAGGCTGTAGAAAAGAGGGTATGGAAGGATTCCATGAGGGAGGAATATCAGTCCATAGTAAAGAGTTATGTCTGGGATGTGGTCTCCAGACCAAAGGAGAAATCAATAGTAAGTTCAAAATCGATCTAGAAAATGAAACATGTAGTTGATGGAAGTATTGAAAATTATAAGGCTAGATTTATGGCTCAAGGATTCTCTTAGAAGGAGGGAATTGACTATGAGGAGAAATTTTCTCCTATGGCGAGATGTACCTCGATTAGGACTATACTTCCATTGGACACAGTAATGAAATGTAAGGTGCATCAGATGAATGTAAAGACAACCTTATTGAATGGTGAAATAAAAGAGGACGTATATGTGGAGAAGCCATAAGGGTTTGAGGTACATGACAGGGAGATGTATGTGTACAGTTTGAAGAAGGATTTATATGGATTGAAGAAGGCACCCAGAGCATGGTATGGAGGGATCAATAGTTTTCTAATGAGCTTAGGATTTACAAAGAACAATGCAGATCCTAATATTTACTTTAAGGTTTTGGATGATGGTCCGGTAATACTACTGTTGTATGTGGGTGACCTGTTTCTAACACGCATGGAAAATATCATCTCAAAGTGTAAGAGAAAAATGGTTGTTGAGTTTGAGATTAAAGATCTTAGGATGACGCATTACTTTTTGGGTCTCGAGGTATGGCATATACAGGATGAGACCTTTCTTAATCAAGGGAAGTATGTAGTGGAAATCCTAAAGAGGTTTGGGATGTTGGATTGCAAGGAAATGGCTACACCTATGGTATCAAATCTGAACTTACTGTAGGATATGACTTCAAAGACCATAGATGTTAGTTTATACAGGAAAATGGTGCATTCGTTGATGCACTTGATGAACAAAAGAGAAGATATACATTTTTATGTTAAAACGTTGAGTCAATATATGGAGCAACCCAGGAAGGTTCATTTGGTTGCAGCAAAATATGTGATAAGGTGCCTTAAGGTTACATTTGATTATGGTCTTAGGTATGTGACAAACCAAAAGTTTGGGTTATATGGATATTTAGATTCAGAATGGGCTGACAGTATTCCTGATCGGAAAAGTATTTCGACATATTTCTTCAGTCTGGGATCTATTATGGTTTCTTTGAGGAGCAGGAAGCAGTCACGTGTAGCACTTATTACGGTTGAGGCTGACTATCTGGAAGAATGTAAAAAATGTAGAGAAGTAGTGTGGCTTCAGAAGCTACTATCTAGGTTATTTGGTCTCAAAATAAAGGTGACATGCATTTGGTGTGACAACTAGAGTTTCATGAAGTTGTCAGAGAATCTCATGTTCCATGATAGGTTGAAGCATATTGAGATCAAACGTCACTATATCAGGGATATGGTGCATAGAGGAGCAATGAGGCTCTAGTATGTGACTATCAAGGAGTGAGCTCCAGACAAGTTGACCAATCCACTATCTAGGATGAAGTCCGATCACTTCAGGGACAAACTTGGTGTGGTCACTCCTCATAGGGAGTGACCAGGTACATATGCATTCTCGGGTAGTGGATGTCCTGGAGACATCTTGTATTTATTTGAGAGCTACCCAGAAGCCTTGGATGCATTGGTTGTGAAGTCAAAAGGGTGCACATGATGAGGTACAAATGCATTGTGGGGTAGTGGATGTCATGGTGACATGTTGAAGCTATTTGAGAGATACCAAGAGGCCTTGGATGCATTGGTTGTGAAGTCATGTTGTACTGTGGATATCCGATGATGTATAGATTCATATGTTCAATATTCAATGGTCATGAGCTCGTGTGGCAACATATAATACCTTCCTAGTTGAGAGGGAGTGTTGATATTTTGATGTAACTACGGAATATATTATTTTGAATTTGAATTATTCAAATGTCAAGAAGGTTATTGTAATATTACTGCAGCTCAAAATAAATTACTATTTTATTATTATCCTTATTTTAAAAATAAAAAAAAACCCTCTTAGGGTTGTTTCTTTTTGGGAGTCAAGTTATGTGTATATATAGAGATTGAGTTCCTATCATTTATATACACATAAAACTCACCTTCTCTTCTGTATTTGGAGCATATCAAAGGAGGTCTAGCACAGGAGGTCTTCATTTCTTGTTCTTTGGTATCTTGGTCTTGGTCTATTTGTGGAGAGCTATTACGTGACATTGTACTGGTTGAAGGAATCTATATTGAAGAATTGGTTTCTAGGTTTTCTCCCCCACGAGGGTTTCCAAGGATATCTCTTATGTTATGTGATTATTTATATTTCAGTGATCCTATTACATACAATTGTTAATGAATTCTAAAGAAGATAACTATAACTTCTAAAATTATAACAATCTCCAGCCTAGTTAGTGTCAACAAAGCCATGTACATTTAATTTACCACTATCACCTCTAGGACTTCTTTGGTAGCATATAGAATAGTCCTTTGTGCCAAACAAATACTTGAATAATCTCTTGACTATTGTTCAGTTCTCCTTTATAGGTGTCGACATGTACCTTCTCAACACTCCCATTGCATGGGCAATGTATGGTCGAGTGCAGACCATCACATACATTAGAATACCAATAAAACTTGCATAGGGAACATGTTCCATGTCCTCTATTTCTTCATATGTCTTTGGACATTGTTCAACAGTAATCCCTGCTCCCACAGGAATTGACAACTTAATTGGTTTTCAATCCTACATGTTGAATCGTTTCAGAATTGTTTCAATGTACTTTGTATTATTCAACCAAAGATTTATAGTGGCTTGGTCTCTCTTAATCTCCATTCTGAGAATTAATTTAGCCACACCGAGATACTTCATGTCAAACTTGGAGGATAGTTGATTCTTCACCTCCCTTATTGATTCCATGTTGTTTCCAATCAACAACTTGTCATCAACATACAAAGCTACATATATGAAACGTCAACCTTCTTCATTGGAATATATCCAGTGATCAAATTTTCTTCTCACAAATACCAAACTAAGGATGTATGTATTAAACTTATGGTACCATATCCTTGGATATTTCTTTAAACCGTAGAGGGACCTTTTCAGTTTTCACAACAACTCTTTCTTTCCCTTTACTACAAATCCTTTAGGATGTTTCGTGTATATTTATTCTTCTAGGTCCCCATGTAGGAACATTGTCTTCACATCCATCTATTTTATTTCCATATTGAATGTTGCAGCTAGATACATTAGTACTCTAATAGAAGTTAGTTTTGCAACAGGGGGAAAAATATCACCGAAGTCGACTCCCTCAACTTTGAAATAACCTTTCGCTACCAGTCAAGCCTTGAAATTATCAACTTGTCCTGCAACATTCATCTTCTTCCTGAATACCCACTTGATACCGATGAGATTTCTTCCACTAGGTAACTTGACTAAATCCCATTTCTCAATTTTTTGCAAGGATTCCATCTCTTCGACCATGAAATCCTCCCAGAGTTTACCCTCTGTCGAGTTGACTATTTCACCAAACGGCTTGGGATCATCGCCGATGGTATTTAGAAAGAATGTGAAATGAAAGTCAGGTGGACTATGCCTTTCGACTGGTTTATTTACTCTTTTTGACCTCCTTACCACTAGATTTTTTTGTTCCACATATTCCACCTGTTCCTCAGATTCAGTCGACTCGTCTGAATCACCTTCTTCGTTCCTCAATTCAAATCGCATCATCTCAGGTTTATTCTTGGTCTGAACAACTTCTTCATGCTTGGACTTACCTCTGACTTATTTGAATACCACATCTTGACTGTTCACTATTCTCCTTGATGCAGGATCCCAGAGCTTATATCCTTTCATTCCTTCTTTGTATACAATGAAAATACATTTGACTACCTTCTTGTCTAGATTGATCCTCTTTTCCTTGGGAACATGCACAAATGCATCACATCCAAATACTTTGAGATGTGAAACTGAAGGATTCTTACTCGACCATACCTCATGTGGAGTCATGTCGACTAACATCGACAAAGGAGACATATTCAACAAATATCTTGTAATGTCGACTATCTCCACCCATAATTCTTATGTGATCCCAACACCACTGAGCATGATCCTTGCCTTATCCATCAACGTTCTATTCATTCTATCAGAAACTCCATTTTTTTGTGGTATTTTGGTGTGCTATGCCACACTGCTTATAGAACTGATCAGATTATTTTCCATAAAATTCACACCATTGTTAGTTCTCAACACCTTAATCTTCTTATCTATATGGTTTTCTACAAGAGATTTAAACTCTTTAAATTTCTCGAAAACCTCTGATTTTTTCCTTAGGAAATATATCCATGTATTCCTGGAAAAATCATGTATGAAGAATACATAATATGATCCACCAAGTGAAGGCACTATAACTGGGCCAAACACATCACTATGCACCAATTATAGAATCTCATTTTCGCTTGTCACTCCAGATGGAAACCTCACCCGACTTTGTTTTCCATATATGCAATGTTCACAAAATTCGACTTCTAAACCAAATTCAGAAAAACCTTTGACCATACCTTTGTTGTTGATAGATCGAAGTCATTTTTTCTCCAATGTGTCCCATTCTCTCATGCCATAGCATGGTCGGGTCGATTTTATCATGTCTTGTCGAGTTGGTTAGTACCAACTCAGCCTAATTCTGGTCGAGTTGAGTCAAATTCAAGTCGAATTCAAGAGCATAGACATTGTTGCATCCAGTCAAGTCAACATTCCCTAATAAATTGTATAGGGTTCCAATTGGAACTCCTTTCATTAATACCATCACACCTCTGACCATCTTGCAAAAATCCTTTTGAGACAAAGTTTATACCCCAGCATCACTCATCTTACTACATCATCCTTCTAAAATAGAGTGTGTACCCCAACATCATGAATCCTCTTGAAACAGAGTGTGTACCCCAAAATCACGAATCCTTCTAAAAAAGAGTGTGTACAAGTTTGTAACTTCATGAAGGACTTCTTTGAAAAGAAACGACATTATGTTCAGCATTTCCATGTGGCTCGATGGTAGGACGAACATTTTAGAATATGCAGAGATACATTTATTTTTGGTACTATGTTATCAATGTTTGATTTTGCTGAGAACTACACCCTTCAACCACAAAATTATATTCAAATCCAATATTATCACTCAAAGAAGGTGATCATAATGGTACATATCACATACATGCATGGACCTGATAGTAATTAACAAAACAAAGTTATATTGAAAGAGCATCACTTATACATAAGTGATGATCAGTGCCATGACTTAGCCTATGTACAACATTGTTTTCATTTGTTCTAAAATCACCTTAAGGAGAAGAACATACAGATGGATCAACATTGGATTTGGTCAAATGGTTGTGCATGCCAATTGAAAAATTCTCATGCATTTCAATGGTTGTGTATGTTTCACAAAGCACTAAAGGTACCATACATTTGGAACTATTTTGAGTCTGGACATGGGAAAGGAGATCATGATGGAGCAGCTGCATGCATAAAAAGAGAATTATGAAAGAAATAAATGAATTTCACTACTACTTCCCTCATTCAAGATGAAAAATCCATTGTAGAATGGTGTTCTTCAGTAATGGGAGAGGGAACATGAACCTGTGAATACCAATCACAAAAGAAAGGACATGTACATACATATTTTAGGGAGGTGGTCAATGTAGATCGATCACAATGGTATGCATGAAATGTACTCCAGGGCACTCATGGATTCCATTCAGTTAGAACTTCAAACAATGCAATAATTTAAATATGGACGAGAAAACTATCTTTCTTTTGTGCTCCATGTAGTAGTAATGAATGGGATGATTGTGAATTGACAGACTGGGTTGATAGATGATATTGCGTATCACTCCCCATTGTTCAATGTATAACTATGGAATTATCCCAATTGCAGGACGACCAATCAAACATTTCAATAGATTATGATCATGTTTCAGATCTCATCCTGCCAGGTTCATTGAATCCTTCTATTAAATTTTGAATAACTAGAATGAATATGTTATGATTTGGTCATTTAGTGGAATCACATTTTGGAACTCCATTGTTTGCAGGGTGTTAGCACTCTGTAAATCTGTTTGGTTGACAAACAGACGATGAAGGTAACTTTTTCAACCAAATTTGAGACTCGAAACTAGCCTTTTAGATCTGGAGAGGGCTCTCTCGGAAAAGGTGCGGTCTCCACGCAGAATATGACTTTGAAAACGATGGCTAGATTTAACACTTATGATAACGTGGCTTTTGGTTATATTGGAATAGAAAAGTAAGACTTGGGCTATGGGGTCGATCTAAGGAAGAGATGGGACAAATGACTTAGTGACTGGATTCGAGAGGATAAGGCTAGGCAAGCAACAAACTTCAATGTAAAACCGTAATGATGGTGGGAGAAATTATAGGAAGTAACTCAAGAGTGTTGTTGTGGATGAATTCAGAGTTAGCTTGAGAGGAACACATTTTGTCTAAGTGGCGTGAACAAGGGGCATAGTACGACGAATCCACAGGTTTGATATTTCATTCTAAAATAGAAAAAAAAAGATATGGAATAAAGATAATAGGAAAGAACATATGCAAAGAAAGAAACACAATACATCCAACTATCACAACTAGAATCTTTTCATCAAATCACAAAACCTTTGCATTAAATTCTGGTCAAAACTCATATCATTCAATAGCTATCATCTACAAAAATTTCCAACCAACCTACCTCACATTGAAAAGATGAAATATATAAACGAGGGAACCGCTTGGGCTGCCCTTCTTTCTAACTGTTAACCCTAAACTAGAAAAAACGCGCCAAATGCACCAGAGACTCTTCGCATGGTACTATCCCAAAGTAGGAAATAATCATGCCTATCCACTAACGACTATCTTCATCTTTTCCATGGGGTCTAATCCTCAGTCAATATCCAAGGTGGGAAAAATGGGTCGTTGTATCTCTTGATCAGGTATCATAGTGAACAGGTGTCTATCAAAGACTTCTTGTTTGCACGGTCAGTTTCGCCTCCTGTTATACGCTTGTTTGCTGGAGAGATGTGCGCAAAAAACAATTGTTCGATTCTCGTGACCGTTATCAAAATGGTAAGGTTCTTTGGAGGACGCGTATCACTCAAAAAATGTCATGAAGAAAATGTTGCCGATTAAACTTTCTTTTTTTATGCACTGGCAAGAGCCACACAGATTTCCTATTCGGTCATTTCGCATTCTCTGGGATGCTCCATGTACCTTTCTTCTACCAACATTTGTGCCTCTCACAACTGGATAATAACGTTATGCGCCTCTCTAATATGCCTTTTCATCCATGCCATGTTCTCTCTGTGACTCTGTGCAGCTGATGCTTCCACGGTCCTTGTCAGTAGTTGTCACCTTAATTCTCTGTTCTCCTAATAAATCTTAGCAATAGCCAGCTTTGCTTTCTTCAGCTGCTGAGATGGCATTCCCTCACTTTCTCCCATGGCGTTCTCTTTCCTTTCTCTATTCCCACATTCGAGGCTCAATTTTCCAGCAGGTTCTAGCCAGATGATGCATCCAAGTAGTTCTTCAGCTGTTGATCTGACGTTCAGTCCTTCTAGAATTTTAGCCTTCATGATCTCCTCGTTCTTTCTCGGCCTTCCCCTCCTTTGAGGCAGATTTTTTTTGGAGGCTCTTTCCATCTCCCTCTCCTGTATGAATTTATCTTTTTCAGTTGTTTCACGACTTGATCTGGTCTCTTCTGTAGGTGAAAGAATGGTTTCTTCTACGTCTTTGGGAATGGTCATCGCAGGTGCGAAAGAATTCCAATCTCTTTGAGGTTTGCACCTCCCAGTTCTACCTCTCTACACACCCTTTCCTTTTCTTTGATAAGTTGCCATGGCGCGACCAAGGTATACTCTGCATGCATCATTTTGAATCAATGCACTGGGGAGCGGTTCTGAACCAACTAGATTGGCAAGGGGGAACTATGAAAAGAGCTTAGGCCTGGTTCTATGACTGGAGGGCACAACAAGAATCTGAGATTTATAACGAATTGGTCAAGAGAGGAAAACATGATAGAAGCCAATGAATTTATGGTGATGATATGTTTCAAGTCGAATTTCAGGTTGTTCATGGAAAATCCCCGCATGTGGAATGCAGGTGATACAGTTTGTTGTGCATGTATAATATGAACACTGTGATTTTTCATTCCCTCGGCCTTCATGATGAACTGATAATAAATGTGGCAGTTGTTGATGCGACCTTTATTAACCACTTGACTTGACTGGGGTACATAGAAATGGGTTTCTTAACAGGATTCAACCTTTTGGGAAAAGACATTCTGGTACCACGTATACTGTTTCTGACTCTAACACCCTTTCCCCTTTCCAAGGGCCAACCAACCATTTGTTGACTTGGACCTCATGGTGCTACATAACTGACTTCACATGTTTGGGTGCATGGATCATAACATGATTTAAAACTGACTCTAAATAGAAAGAAAAATGGCGGCGCTAACAGCTGGCTCCAATGGGGATGTTATCCTCCCTGTGAGGTAGAAAAGAATAGTAGACCAGGTGCCTGACCATTGGTCTTTATTCGACATCTAGACACTAGGAAATATAAATGACAGACATAAAACAAACTAGACTCATGGAAATAGCTTTTAGGACTTCAACAGAAACTTAGGGTCTTCACTTCAAGCTTCAATTCTCTACTGACCTACTGACTCGAAACAAAAATAAAACAATTATTTACAATGACAAATGGCTCAAACGAACTTTACTTCATCAACTAACGTTTGAGGAACTTTCCATTTACAGGCACCCAACTAAGACGCTCTCCATCCAATCCTTTCAGGAAATAAGCATTGTCCCCGCAGTACGCGCCTATTTTGTATGGTCGTGTCCAAACGTGATTGAACTTCTCATGCTTTTCTTTATCTTCATTTATCGCGTCACATCTCAGCACCAGATCTCCCACCAGAAAATATTCCTACTTGGAATGTTTGTCAAAATCTTTCTTTATCCTCTCCTGATGGAGTTGAGATCGATTATACACTTGCTCCCTCGCCCGCTGCATGTGAATCAACTAGTTTATCCTCCTTTGTGCATCATTTGGCTTGGCCTTCTGCTCTTGCAACAATTTTCTGACAAACAGTACCAACACAGTAGGGAAGATCAAATTTGTGTCGTAAACGATCTAAAAAGGTGACGTTGATATGGATTTTTTGGTGGTAATCCAATCTTCCCACATCGTGTAAATAATCTTCTTATGCCAGGCTCTCTTGTTGTCTTGTAAGAGCCTTTTGATGATCCTGGTAAGTCTCTTATTTGAGGATTCCGCTAACCCATTTCATTGTGGATAATATGTCGTGGAATGCCCCAAGGTTATGTTATAATCCTAGCAGAACTTCTCCATCCTTTTAGACTTGAATGTGGCCGCATTATCTGTTATGATCTTAATAGGACACCTGAACCTTGACAAGATGTTTGTATCCACAAATTGTATGATGAATGTGTTGGTGGCTTGCTTTGTGGGGACCTCCTCAATCCACTTCGTAAAATAATCGATGGCCGTGAGAATCCATTTATGTTGCGCGGAGGATGGTGGGTTTATCTCTCCTATGAAATATAGGCCCCACTACATGAAAGGTGCTTTGACTAAGATTGGATTTAACGATAGGGGATGTATCTTTCTCCTCCCATCAAAAATCTAGCACTCGTGGCAGTTGGAGACCTCTTTATATACGTCAGCAAAAATCGTCATCCAATAATAACCCTCCCTCAGGATATTGTGTGCGGTGGTCTTCCAATAGTGGTGCCCTCCAGAGTCGCCTTTGTGAAATTCCTGTATGGCCTGTTTCACCTCATCTTCTAGCAAACAACTTAACAGTATTCCTCCGAGATCTTTCCAATACAGTGAATTGTCCAAAATGCAAAACTTAACTGCTTTAAGCTTGAGGAATCTTTCCTTAGTATTACTCATGCCTAGAGAAGCCTAGAGATTCTCCAATACATATATGATGTCTGCATACCATGGTGAATAAATGAAACATTGAGGCATCTGCACAACTTTTTCTTCTTGAGGACACTCTGATAGATCGACAATGAAGTTCAAACCTACAGTGTCGCAGTCCAACTGCGCCACCAACTTTGTGAGGCCCTGACCCTTGACCATATTTGTCAGCTTGATATCAAGATCGTATTCTAACATGGCTTCTATCCACTTCCATATCCTTCCTTTCATGTCGAGTTGAGTCAGGATGTCCTTTACTGAAATGATGGGCACACAGGCAATGACATGGGAGTGCAATATGTCTGTCCTGAATTCCTTCAAATATTTTACTAAGGCATATGCATACTTTTCCATAATTTCATACTTTAGGGGAGCGTCGTGTATTTCTTGGCTGAAGTAGGCTATGGGTTTCTCAAAATCCTGTTCGTCCTTCTCCAACAGTACTTCATCAATAGTGTGTTCCGAGGCAAATGAAAAAAGGAGGAAATCCTTCGTAAAGTATGAGATGGCTAGCACAAGGGATTTAGTCAGAGCCATTTTGATATCTTTGAAGGAACTCTTTGCCTCTGGGTTCCACTTAATCTCGTTTCCCTTCCTGAGCATACAAGTTATATGTTTTATGATTTCTGCCAGGTTTGGGATAAATCTCCTCAAAAAGTTCACCTTACCCAGGAAAGATTTTACCTCCTTTTTACTACGCAGGGTGTCGATATTCAAGATCCCTTCAACCCTATTGGGATCTATTTTAATACCTTCTTTGGAAATGATGTTCCCCAAAATATTTCCTTCCTCCACCGTGAAATGAGATTTCTTTGGATTCAGTGACATGAGGAACTTTCTGCAGTTCTAGAAAACACTCTTCCGATGCTCAAGATGTTATTTGTCGAAGGTAGAATACACTGTGATGTCGTCAATATAAATCACGATGAATTTTTCCTTCTCATCCGCAAACACGATGTCCATTTCCCTCTGAAAAGTTGTACCAGCATTCATCAGGCCAAATGACATCTTAGCGTACATGAACGTTCCCCACGGAGTGGTGAAAGTTGTCTTCTCTTTGTCGTCTGGGTGGACCATGATTTGGTTATATCCTGAGGAACAGTCCAACATGGACATATTCTAAGATCCCACCACCTTTTGCAAGATGTAGTCCATTTTGGGAAGGTGGTAGTGATCTTTGAGAGACACCTTGTTCAAATTTCGGAAGTCTATGCACAGTCTAATTTCACCGCTTTTCTTTCTCATAGGTACTAAGTTAGCTACCCACTTCGAGAATCTTAAGGAAACAATAATTTTGGCGTCGAAAAGATCCTTTACCTCTTTCTCGATCAACGACAACAACAGGGGGTTTATCTGTCTCAACTTCTGTTTGAAAGGTTTCTGATGTTCCTTGAGAGGGATGACTTGTTGGATCACCTTCATGTCATACACTTTCAGATCGTCGTAGCTCCATTCAAAGACGTCTAGGAAATCTTTCATGAGTTTTATGTAATCCTTCTTGACCTCCAGACTGAGTGTTTTTTATAATTTTACCATCTTCGGTTCTACCTCAGTCTCGATGTTGAAGTCTTCCACGTCCTCTATGCTTGCGGTGATCTTGGGGTTCTTATCCACATCATTTTCATCAAACAACTTTTCTAGTGGTACCAACCCCTTTGGAATAATATTGTTCTTCAACTGTATTATATCCCTTCCCACGATATGGTTTTGGAAAGGTTTGTCATCACAGCGCGTGTCTGCGCCCTCATCTTCATCATCATAGTATTCCCCATCGATGTTTGTGTTAGTGAATTCATCGCTCACAAGGAGGAACCTTTCCACCTATTTGTCATCATCAAACACCTGCCAATTTTTTATGTTGTCGGGTATTGTCGGCCTATGCTTGACCTCGATTTCATATATTTTATCTAGAAGAATAGGAATCTTAAAAACCAACATTGAGGTGGCCAACACATCGACGATTTGATTATGTTCTCTGGGGATAGCAGTCAGGTTGTATTCCAAAAAACCTTCAAGAAGGTCCAAAGCCATATTTTTGTATGCCCACAGTCTAGGGTGTTTGGTCTGATACACACCCTTCACCTAATTTATGATCAACTCAGAATCTCCATGCACTGTTATCCTCTATGCACCTAGTTCTTTCAAAACTTGTAAGACAAATATTAGCGCTTCATACTCGACCATGTTGTTAGTGCATTCAAACACGAGCTTGTATGAACACAACTTCATGCTTTCTTTAGGGGGGCTCACCCATATGCCAGCCTCGACTCCTTCTCGGCTAACTGCGTCGTCAACACTCATGTTCAACACCCTGTTTTCCACATGGTCTTCTGGGTCGACGCACTCTATTGTTTCCTACGCGGTTTTCCCGTCATCTGTCATGATGGTTGTCGATCCCTCTTCTCCGAAGTTAAAATCATTGTAGAATATGGAAGAACCTACTTCGGTGTCGACAGTGTATATAGGATGATTGTGGGGATGCATCTTGTTGGTTACCATGTATTTTAGCAACACTTCTCTGTACAACCTTTTGTCATGGCCAAAAATAAGGATAGTGGCATAAGCCATATCCATCTGCAACGTGCCCTTCAACTTTGCAGCCCACGATCTCAAAAGAAGCATGCCAAACTTTGGGGATACATCTACGTGACTATGTCCATGACCATGTTCTTGGCGAGGATTTGAGCCAACGATACAACCAGGTCTTTGATAAGACCCAAACATTTGACTTTCCTCGAACCAAAGGAGAAAAGGTTCTTGTATGGTCTAGTGACTTCTAAACCCATCTCGTCGATGACCACCTTCATCATGAGATTGTGTGATGCACCAAAATCAAGCATGGCGTTATGCAAGTTCAGATCATGGATCTTCAGATTGACATAGAAAGGGGGGACATCTTCATTATCACTTGTCTCTTCAACGTGCATGCCAAACAAGATGGCAGGGTGGTCATCTCGAATGTTCAGAGTATCAAGGGCCCTCCCATTTTTAGCATTTTAATGATTTGTTCCTGATACTCACCCTTTCTAATCAGCTCATTGAATGGGACGAAGATTTTGATTTTAGCCATTTCATGTTCAAAATTGAAAGGGGAATAGGTTTTTTCTACCTCTTTTCCGCTCGTCTCCTGGCCTGTCTCTGGGGCTTTTTTGGATAATTCCTCCTTCGAATTCACCTTCTCGACTGCATCCTTGGTTGTGTTTTTTAGTCTCGGTCAGCTCGTGGAAGGTGTTTCCTCTATAGGATTCTTTACAGAGTCAGTTTGTTTCATCTCAGCAGGTACATCTTTACACCGGAGGTTGTACCTCTTCTAGAACTACATGATATCATTTTGATAACCTTTTCTGAATTCTTCTGTCTCCCAAGATGGTGCATCATCTGTTTCGAGTATCATACCATCATCGGTTTCCAGTGTAGAGTCTTCATTTTGGCTCATATATCGATCGTGTTTGCTCTTTTTTAGGAACACACAGAGGTTTTTGTCATCACAACAATGCATCTGGTCGTCAAAAGGTTGATTGAAATCCTCGTCTGCATAGTTTTTCTGGAAAGGAGGTCTTATCTGCTGGTCACATGGGTCCCGCTGCTTGATTTGAGGAATTTGACCCCTCCAAAGATTTTGATTTCTGGGTTGTGGCTTGTTTTGTTCTCGTGTAATAGGTCTATTTCCCACGGACATTCTCTCCATAAAAGTTTCCATGGTATTCATCATCATGTCGAATTTTTCGTCTGAGGACTGTGACGTCCATGACTATGCATCTCTCTGGGATATTTTGTTGCCCTGGTTGAACCTCTGTTTTATTTTTCCTGATGCCATCATGTTCACTTCAACCTCGACAACGTTACTCATTATGGCATCCAGACTCATTGATCTTCTTTCTCTTAGTAGTAGGGAAAAGTCACTATCGAAGGAATTCACGTACCACAACTGCGTAGCATTGGGAGGGGGCTTTAATTCAGCAGGGATGGATTTTTATACCCTCAAAAAATGAGATGAGAACTCTTGCACCATTTCCTCAAGTGATTTCTTCATGTTATTGTATTGTGTTAACAACCGCAAAGGGTTTTTCTTATCCCCCCATTTATTTAGGAAAGACCTTTCTAATGCGGTGAAGTCCTGAATGCTAGTGAGCGGGAGGGATTTGAACCACTTTCTTATGTCTCCTAAAAGGTTTTGCGCAAAAAACCTCATATTTGCATCCGCGTAGTCTACCTCCTCCAGGTCGACAAAGTCGTTAAACCAGTCTAGGTGTTTCTCAGCAGAAACATTTCCCTCAACGTCATAGATTCTGATCCTTTGGCTATAATTCTGAGGAAATTCATGTAAATAGGCTGGTAGGATGAGGGGAGAGAATTTGACAGCCGTAGCCCTAGGGGGATTCAGATTTTGGGGGATATTATTTGTCATCGGGGCTTGAAAATTTTTTGGGTCGAAAACAGTCTTGTCCAAACTCGTTTTTGACTTAGACCTAAATAGAGTTTGCTCGAAGAGTGTGTCAAAATCAAGGTCTTCAATGCTCTGTGCACCATCTTTTGGCAAGGAAAGACTTATGTCCTAGAAATAAAACAGGTCCAATGCCTGCTATCTAGCCTTGCGCAAAATCTTCTCGGGGTCGTACATAGGCTCAGAGGGGTTTGGGTCAGGAGTCACTCTGGTGTAAAAATTCTTTGGAGCCAGGTTTCCTAAGTAGTGCTACTTGGGGCTACTGGTTTGTTTGGGCTCGAGTCGCCAGGGTAAAGGTTTTAGCCGGTATGGGTGTTTGTCCCTCTGTTACCCTCAGGGGTCAAACTACAACGTTTGTCATTCTCCCGAGGAAAATCTTTTGAACTTATTCCCTGACAACGACGTCAGAATGTTATCACTCCATAAATCTGTTTGGCTGACAAATAGATGACGAAGGTAACTTTTTCAACCAACTTTGAGACCCAAAACTAGCCTTTCGGATCTAGAGAGGGCTCTCTCGTAAAAGGCACGGTCTCCATGACTTTGAAAATGATGGATAGATTTAACACTTATGATAACGTGGGTTTTGGTTATATTGGCGTAGAAAAGTAAGACTTGGGCTATGGGGTCAATCTGAGGAAGAGACGGGACAAATGACTTAGTGACTAGATTCAAGAGGATAAGGCTATGCGAGCAACAACCTTTAGTGTAAAACCATAATGGTGATGGGAGAAATTATAGGAAGTAACTCAAGAGCATCGTTGTGGACGAATTCAGAGTTATCTTGAGAGGAAAACGTTTTGTCTAAGTAGCGCGAACAAGGGCCACAGTACAACAAATTCGCAGGTTCGATAATTCATTCTGAAATAGACAGAAAAATATATTGAATAAAGATAACAAGAAAGCACATACGCAAAGAAAGAAACATAATACATCTGACTATCACAACTAGAATCTTTTCATCAAATCAAAGGACCTCTGCATTAAATTCCAGTCAAAACTCAGATTACGTTCAATAGCTATCGTCTACCAAAATTTCCAACCAACCTGACTTACTTTGAAAATATGAAATATATAAACAAGGGCGCCGCTTGGGCTTCCCTTCTTTATAAATGTTAACCCTAAACTAGAAAAAATGTGCCACATGCGCTAGAGACTCTTCACATCATACTATCCCAAAGTAGGCAATAATCACGCCTATCCACTAATGACTGTCTTCAGGTTTTCCACAGGTTCTGATCGTCGATCAGAATCCGAGGTGGGAAAAATGTGTCACTGTATATCTTGATCAGGTATCCTAGTGAACAGGTGTCTGTCAAAAACTTGTTGTTTGCATGGTTGGTTTCGCCTCCTGTTATGTGCCTGTTTGTTGGAGATATTTTCACAGTAAATAGTTGTTCGATTCTCACGACCATTATCAAAATGGTAAGGTGCTTTGGAGGACACGTATCACTCAAAAACATTTGTGAAGAAAATTCCGCCCGTTAAACTTTCTCTTTTTATGCACTGGCAAGAACCACACAAATTTCCTTTTCGGTCATTTCGCATTCTCTGGAATGCTCCATGTGCCTTTCTTATTCCAACCTTTTCACCTCTTCCAGCTAGATAATAATGTTTTTCACCTCACTAAACTACCTTTTTAGCCATGCCACGTTCCCTTTGTGACTCTGTGCAGTTGATGCTTTCGTGGTCCTTGTCGCTAGCTGTCACCTTAATTCCCTGTTCTCTTGATAAATCTCGACAACAGCTATCTTTTCTTTCATCCATTGCTGAGATGGTGTTCCCTCACTTACTCCCGCGACATCCACTTTCCTTTCTCTATTCCTCCATTTGCGGCTCGATTTCCTGACAGGTTCTAGCCGGATGACGCGTTCGAGTAATTCTTCAGCTCTCGATCCAACACACGGTCCTTCTGAAATTTTAGCCTTCACGATATCCTCATTCTTTCTCGACCCACCCCTCCTCTGAGGCAGCTACTGTTTGGAGGCTCTTGCAGTCTCCCTCTCCTGTATGAATTTCTCTATTTTGGTTTTTCCGCGACTTGATTTGGTCTCTTCTGTAGGTGAAAGAATGGTTTCTTCCACGTCTTTGGGAATGGTCACCACGGGTGTGAAATAATTCCAGTCTCTTTGAGGTTCGCCCTTTCCTGTGCTCTAAGAATCTACCATGGCATGACCAAGGTACACTCTGCATGCAACGTTTTGAACAAATGCACCAGGGAGTGGTTCTGAACCAACTAGATTGGCAAGGGGGGACTGTAAAAAGTGCTTAGGCTTGGTTCTATGACTAGAGGGCATGTCGAGCATCTAAGATTTATAATGAATCATCCAAGAGAGGAAAACATATTGGAAGCCAATGAATTTATGGCGACGATATGTTTCAAGTTGAATTTCAGGTTGTTCATGGAAAATCCTCGCGTGTGGAATGTAGGTGAAACGGTTTGTTGTGCATGTATAATACGAATGCTATGAATTTTCATTCCCTCGACCTTCATGGTGAACTAATAATAATTTTGGCACTTGTCGACGTGACCTTTATTAACCACTTGAATCGACCGGGTATGTAGAAACTAGTTTCTTAACTAGATTCGACCTTTTGGGAAAAGACATGCCCGTACCACATATACCATTTCTGACTCTGACACCCTTTCCCATTTCCAAGGTCCAACCGGCCATTTGTTGACTTCGACCTCACGATGCTACGTACGTGA
This sequence comes from Picea mariana, assembly GCA_032191745.1. Lineage (NCBI taxonomy): Eukaryota > Viridiplantae > Streptophyta > Pinopsida > Pinales > Pinaceae > Picea > Picea mariana. Next base: position 39,447 of record JASDQU010739025.1, read on the forward strand.
CTTCACATGTTTGGGAGCATGGATCATAACGTGGTTTAAAACTGATTCTAAATAGAAATAAAAATGGCGGCGCTAACATAGGGAACATATACACAGTGGTTTCCCCAAGAGATAATGAATAGGGCATTGATTATTGGCTGACACGATGCTTAGAGAGAAAGCAGACTCTCATGCAATCAGTAACAGACTCCGAAGGCATTGAATTTCCTAGAGGGTCAATGATTATTAAAGGAGAATATATGACACAGGATAAAATAACATGAAATAAAGGTGGTTATGTATTTCCATATTATAAGTCGGGTGAATTTGTATACCACTTTAAAAACTTGGTTATTGATACAAACCTCCAACTACAAACAATTCCAAGTAAGAACTCATCAAAGGTATGATACTTCTTTTCTTAGTCTGATCACGAGAAGTTAATGGAAACCGTCAGTATTAGAAGTGATCCTGATGGTCTACTTGAATGATCATTTAGGTATGTAAAATGAATAATTTTGGCTTCATTTT
>JASDQU010739025.1:44422-70011 GCA_032191745.1 Picea mariana
GATCACATTCCTACAAACCTTCCTTAACTTTAAAAACAAGATACTATCATTTTCATCAAACTTTTCTTTGCTCTCACATGCCTAGTTTTGGATTAGTCAACAACCCTAACTTGAAGTAATCATAACTTTGAACCTGTAATGTATGAATATTTGAAACTTATATACAATGTTATTCAGTTTTTTTTATGCAATTACTCCAAGTGGCACTACTTGGAACCTCTCATAAAAGGAGTTATAGAAAAAATGACAAACCTTGCTTAATTCTGGCTTATTTTAGAGAGCGACCTTGTAGAGAATTCCCCACACAAAATATTTGATGAAATGATCTGAAACTATTACATAGAATACTACAGACTGTACCCTAACCAACACATTTTGTCTCACTGAATTTGGATCTGTTATGAATAAATTATGATGTTTTTACCCGAAACACCTGATTTTGACTAGTTTCAAGACTGACCACAAACCCTATTTTCCACAGAGTGTAACTCCCAAAATACAACGACCCACAAGATGAATTTTTAACCAAAGATACTTGGATATGTTTTATCACTTGCATAGAAATTTCAGTATCTGAATCATTATAAAAAAAAGTTATAGCGAAAATGGTGAGATGACCTGAAAATAACATACCTTAGAAAGCACCATCAAATGAATTTAACCTTCCTTGCATTTTGGCCTTCTTTTCTTCACTTTCCTCAGAATTTGATCTTAGATATCATTTGTAAACCTCAGAAACCTATATATGTTCAATATGCTCAAGTGTAATTCAAATGAGAGAGCCTAGCCTCTTATTTATACTCTCCAAGTAGCTTCCTTAAAAACATCTTCTAGGTCACTTGGCCCCACTTTCCTTATTTTAGGGTTGGGTCCACTTCTAATTTATCCATTAAAATTATTATGGAAATAATTTATTTTGTATTCACTTTGAATTATAATACACTCATCACTTCACTTTATTATTTACCTTTTAAAATCTCTTAAACCACTTTGATTACTTTGACCTTTTGGGGCTTCTAGATGACATATGAGGGTCCTTCAACTTCGTAAAGCCATAACTCTCAAACCGTGAGGAGTTAACCACCAGAAATGGCATGACATGTACTATCCATATAGGATAGTATTATCTGAAAATATATCATAACTCATAATGTTACCCATCAAACAAACTTGGGTCCATTACCCAAACCTGGGGTCTCTAACTTCTCATGGCCATAACTCTCTAACCATGAGGAATTATGTGACATTCCACATACCACCGGAAATGACATGACAAGAACTATCCATATAGGATATTTTCCTTGAAAAATTCACTTTCCTTCATCTCATTATTCCACAATTAATCATGGGTTCTCTTACTCCACAAAGCATCTTCCCGTGAGGGCTTTCACCATAAGGGGACCACTTTGGTGTTCATCCATATTTACTTCTTATCAACCATGAAAAAACAATAATGAGTCATATTTACATCAAAAAATATTGGTTCCATTACCCAAACCTTTGTGCTACGGGTCTTTCTTCAAGGGTTGACATCAATGACAACCAACCTTAATCAACAAGGGCAAGATTGGATACATCTAAAAAGAATGGAATATTTTTTGGTTACAGTGACACATCGAAGGCATAGAGGATATATATTCCTATTCACTGGAAATTCGAAATTAGCTGAGATGTTACCTTCGATGAGAGTGCATATTTCATCAAATCGAAACAAGACTGTGAAAAAGGGGTTTAGGAGGAGGAGAATGAAGTTACTAAAGTTCCATAGGAAGAAGCAGTTGAACCAAAGGAAGACATTCATGAGGATAATGATATGGAAAAACCTCAGAGGATAGCATAGATGCCTTCTCACAAGAGAAGCCCATATTGGGCACATGAGCTCATTAGAGATGCAGAAATATATTGTTCCATAGAAAAATATCTTAGGGAAAGTAAGAATTCGAGACCTTATTCCATCTATGTGGCATGTTTGTGTGATATCATAAATGCAAAATTGTCCAGTTATGAAGAGGCTGTAAAAAAGAGGGTATGGAAGGATTCCATGAGGGAGGAATATCAATCCATAGTAAAGAGTTATGTCTGGGATGTGGTCTCCAGACCAAAGGAGAAATCAGTAGTAAGTTCAAAATCGATCTACAAAATGAAACATGTAGTTGATGGCAGTATTGAAAATTATGAGGCTAGATTTATGGCTCAAGGATTCTCTTAGAAGGAGGGCATTGACTATGCAGAGAAATTTTCTCCTATGGCGAGATGTACCTCGATTAGGACTATACTTACATTGTTCATAGATCGAAGTCATTTTTTCTCCAATGTGTCCCATTCTCTCATGCCATAGCATGGTCGGGTCGATTTTATCATGTCTTATCGAGTTGGTTAGTACCAACTCAGCCTGATTCTGGCCGAGTTGAGTCAAAGTCAAGTCAAATTCAAGAGCATAGACATTGTTGCATCCAGTCAAGTCGAAATTCCCTAATAAATTGTATAGGGTTCTAATCCGAACTCCTTTCATTAATACCATCACACCTCTGACCATCTTGCAAAAATCCTTTTGAAACAAAGTTTGTACCCCAGCATCACTCATCTTACTACATCATCTTTCTAAAACAGAGTGTGTACCCCAACATCATGAATCCTTTTGAAACAGAGTGTGTACTCCAACATCACGAATCCTTCTGAAAAAGAGTGTGTACAAGTTTGTAACTTCATGAAGGACTTCTTTGAAAAGAAACGACATTATGTTCAACATTTCCATGTGGCTCGATGGTAGGACAAACATTTTCGAATATGCAGAGATACATTTCATTTTGGTATTGTGTTATCAATGTTTGATTTTGCTGAGAAATACACCCTTCAACCACAAAATTATATTCAAAGCCAATATTATCACTCAGAGAAGGTGATCATAATGGTACATATCACATACATGCATGTACCTGATAGTAATTAACAAAACAAAGTTATATTGAAAGAGCATCACTTATACATAAGTGATGATCAGTGCCATGACTTAGCCTATGTACACCATTGTTTTCATTTGTTCTAATATCAGCTTAAGGAGAAGAACATACAGATGGATCGACATTGGATTTGGTCAAATGGTTGTGCATGCCAATTAAAAAATTCTCATGCATTTCAATGGTTGTGTATGTTTCACAAAGCACTAAAGGTACCACACATTTGGAACTATTTTGAGTGTGGACATGGGAAAGGGGATCATGATGGAGCAGCTGCATGCATAAAAACAGAATTATGAAAGAAATAAATGAAGTTCACTACTACTTCCCTCATTCAAGATGCCAAATCCATTGTAGAATGGTGTTCTTCAGTAATGGGAGAGGGAACATGAACCTATGAATACCAATCACAAAAGAAAATACATGTACATACATATTTTTGGGAGGTGGTCGATGTAGATCGATCACAATGGTATGCATGAAACGTACTCCAGGGCACTCATGGATTCCATTTAGTTAGAACTTCAAACAATGCAATAATTTAAATATGGACGAGAAAACTATCTTTCTTTTGTGCTCCATGTAGTAGTAATGAATGGGATGATTGTGAATTGATAGACTGGGTTGATATATGATATTGTGTATCACTCCCCATTGGTCAATGTATAACTATGGAATTATCCCAACTGGAGGAGGACCAATCAAATATTTCAATAGATTATTATCATGTTTCCGATCTCATCCTGCCAGGTTTATTGAATCCTTCTATTAAATTTTGAATAACTAGAATGAATATGTTATGCTTTGGTCATTTAGTGGACTCACATTTTGGAACTCCATTGTTTGCAGGGTGTTAGCACTCTATAAATATGTTCGGCTGACAAACAGATGATGAAGGTAACTTTTTCAACCAACTTTGAGACCCGAAACTAACCTTTCGGATCTGGAGAGGGCTCTCTCGGAAAAGGTGCGGTCTCCACGCAGAATATGACTTTGAAACGATGGCTAGATTTAACACTTATGATAACATGGGTTCTAGTTATATTAGCGCAGAAAAGTAAGACTTGGGCTATGGGGTCGATTTGAGGAAGAGATGGGACAAATGACTTAGTGACTGGATTCGAGAGGATAAGGCTAGGCAAGCAACAAACTTCAATGTAAAACCGTAATGATGGCGGGAGAAATTACAGGAAGTAACTCAAGAGTGTCATTGTGGACAAATTCAGAGTTAGCTTGAGAGGAAAACATTTTGTCTAAGTGGCACGAACAAGGGGCATAGTACAACAAATCCACAGGTTTGATATTTCATTCTGAAATAGACAGAAAAATATATGGAATAAAGATAATAGAAAAGCACATATGCAAAGAAAGAAACACAATACATCCAACTATCACAACTAGAATATTTTCATCAAATCACAGGACTTTTGCATTAAATTCTAGTCAAAAATCAAATTACATTCAATAGCTATCATCTACCAAAATTTCCAACCAACCTGGCTTACATAAAAAAGATGAAATATATAAACAAGGGTGCCACTTGGGTTGCCCTGCTTTCTAACTGTTAACCCTAAACTAGAAAAAACGTGCCACATGCACCAGAGAATCTTCGCATGGTACTATCCAAAAGTAGTAAATAATCATGCCTATCCACTAACGACTGTCTTCAGGTTTGCCACAGGGTCTGATCCTCAGTTAATATCCGAGGTGGGAAAAATGGGTCATTGTATCTCTTGATCGGGTATCCTAGTGAATAGGTGTCTGTCAAAGACTCGTTGTTTGCACGGTCGGTTTCACCTCCTGTTATGCACTTGTTTGCTGGAGAGATGTGCGCAGAAAATAGTTGTTCAATTCTCATGACCATTATCAAAATGGTAAGGTTCTTTGGAGGATGCGTATCACTCAAAAAATTTCATGAAGAAAATGTTGCCCATTAAAATTTCTTTTTTTATGCGTTGGCAAGAGCCACATAGATTTCCTTTTCGGTCGTTTCGCATTCTCTGGGATGCTCTGTGTGCCTTTCTTCTGCCAACATTTGTGCCTCTCGCAACTGAATAATAATGTTATGTGCCTCTCTAAGATTCCTTTTCAGCCATGCCATGTTCCCTCTGTGACTCTGTGTAGTTGATGCTTCCGCGATACTTGTCACTAGTTGTCACCTTAATTCTCTATTCTCCTGATAAATCTCAGCAATAGCTAGCTTTTCTTTCTTCAGCTGCTGAGATGGAATTCCCTCACTTTCTCCCATGGCGTTCTCTTTCCTTTCTCTATTCTCACATTCGAGGCTCAATTTCCCAACAGGTTCTAGCCAGATGACGTGTTCGAGTAGTTCTTTAGCTACCGATCCGATGTGCAGTCCTTATAGAATTTTAGCCTTCATGATCTCCTCATTCTTTCTCAGCCTACCCCTCCTTCGAGGCAGATTTTGTTTGGAGGCTCTATCCGTCTCCCTCTCTTGTATGAATTTATCTGTTTCGGTTGTTCCGCAACTTGATCCGGTCTCTTCTGTAGGTGAAAGAATGGTTTCTTCTACGTCTTTGGGAATGGTTGTCGCGGGTGCGAAAGAATTCCAATCTCTTTGAGGTTTGCACCTCCCAGTTCTACTGCTCTGCATGCCCTTTCCTGTGCTTTGATAAGTCTCCATGGCGCGACCAAGGTATACTCTTCACGCAACATTTTGAACGAATGCATCGGGGAGCGGTTCTGAACCAACTAGATTGGCAAGGGGGAACTATGAAAAGAGCTTAGGCTTGGTTCTATGACTGGAGGGCACATCAAGCATCTGATATTTATAATGAATTGGCCAAGAGAGGAAAACATGCTAGAAGCCAATGAATTTATGGTGACGATATGTTTCAAGTCGAATTTCAGGTTATTCATGGAAAATCCCCGCGTGTGGAATGTAGGTGATATGGTTTGTTGTGCATGTATAATACGAACGCTGTGATTTTTCATTCCCTCGGCCTTCATGATGAACTGATAATAAATGTGGCAGTTGCTGATGTGACTTTTATTAACCATTTGACTCGATTGGGGTACATAGAAACTGGCTTCTTAACAACATTCAACCTTTTGGGAAAAGACATTCTGGTACCACATATACCGTTTCTAACTCTAACACCCTTTCCCCTTTCCAAGGGCCAACCAACCATTTGTTGACTTCAACCTCATGGTGCTACATACCTGATTTCACATGTTTGGGTGCATGGATCATAACGTGATTGAAAACCAACTCTAAATAGAAAGAAAAACGGTGGCTCTAACAGCTGGCTCCAACGGGGATGCTATCCTCCCTGTGAGGTAGCAAAGAATAGTAGACTAGGTGCCTAACCATTGGGATTTATTCGAAATATAGACACTAATAAATATAAATGATGGACATAAAACAAACTAGACTCATGGAAATAGCTTCTAGGACTTCAACAGAAACTTAGGGTCTTCAGTTTGGGCTTCAATTCTTTACTGACCTAATGACTCAACACAAAAATAAAATTAATATTTACAATGACAAATGACTCAAACGGACTTTACTTCATCAGGTAACGTTTGAGGAACCTTCCATTTACAGGCACCCAACTAAGACTCTCTCCATCCAGTCCTTTCAGGAAATAAGCATTGTCCCCGCAGTACACACCGATTTTGTACGGTCGTGTCCAAACGTGATCGAACTTCTCGTGCTTTCCTTTATCTTCATTTCTCGCGTCCCATCTCAGCACCAAATCTCCCACCAAAAAATATTCCTACTTGGAATGTTTGTCAAAATCTTTCTTTATCCTCTCCTGATGGAGTTGAGATCGATTATACACTTTCTCCCTTGCTTGCTGCATGTGAATCAACTAGTTTATCCTCCTTTGTGCATCATTTGGCTTGGCCTCCTACTTTTGCAACAATTTTCTGACGAACAATACCAACACAGTAGGGAAGATCGAATTTGTGTTGTAAACGATCTGAAAAGGTGACGTTGATATGGATTTTTTGGTGGTAATCTAATCTGCCCACATCGTGTAGATAATCTTGTTATGCTAGTCTCTCTTGTTCTCTTGTAAGAGCCTTTTGATGATCCTGGTCAGGCTCTTATTCAAGGATTCCGCTAACCTGTTTCCTTGAGGATAATATGTCATGGAATGCCCCAAGGTTATGTTATAATCCTATCAGAACTTCTCCATCCTTTTAGACTTGAATGTGGTCGCATTATCTGTTATGATATTAACAGGACACCTGAACCTTGATAAGATGTTTGTCTCCATGAACTGTATGATGACGACGTTGGTGGCTTGCTTTGTGGGGACCGCCTCAATCCATTTCATAAAATAATCGATGGCCGTGAGAATCCATTTATGCTATGCGAAGGATGGTGGGTTTATCTCTCCTATGAAATATAGGCCCCACTACATGAAAGGTGCTTCGATTGAGATTGGATTTAATGACAGGGGATGTATCTTTCTCCTCCCATAAAAAATCTGGCACTTGTGGCAGTTGGAGACCTCTTTATATACATCAACAAAAATTGTCAGCTAGTAATAACCCTCCCTCGGGATATTGTGTGTGGCAGTCTTCCAATAGTGGTGCCCTTTGCAATCGCCTTTGTGAAATTCCTGTATAGCCCGTTTCACCTCATCTTCTAGAAAACAACTTAACAGTATTCCTCCGAGATCTTTCCAATATAGTGAATTGTCCAAAACGCAGAACTTAACCACTTTAAGCTTGAGGAAGCTTTCCTTAGTATTACTCATGTCTGGAGGGGCCTGGAGATTCTCCAATACATATATGATGTCTGCATACCATGGTGAATAAATGAAATGTTGAGGCATCTACACAGATTTTTCTTCTTGAGGACACTCTGATAGATCGACAAAGAAGTTCAAACCTACAACGTCGCAGTCCAACTGCGCCATCGACTTTGTCAGGCCCTGACCCTTGACCATATTTTTCGACTTGATATCAAGATTGTATTCTAACATGGCTGCTATCCACTTCCCTCTCCTTCCTTTCGGGTCAGGCTGAGTTAAGATGTCCTTTACTGAAATGATGGGCACATAGGTGATAACATGGGAGTGCAATATGTCTGTCCTGAATTCCTTCAAATATTTTACTAAGGCATATGACTACTTTTCCATAATGTCATACTTTAGGGGAGCATCATGCAGTGGTTGGCTGAAGTAGGCTATGGGTTTCTCAAAATCATGTTCATCCTTCTCCAGCAGTACTTCGTCAATAATGTGTTCCGAGGCAAATGAAAAAAGGAGGAAATCCTTCGTAAAGTCTGAGATGGCTAGCACAAGGGATTTAGTCAGAGCCATTTTGATATCTTTGAAGGAACTCTTTGCCTCTGGGTTCCACTTAATCTCGTTTCCCTTCCTGAGCATACAAGTTATATGTTTTATGATTTCTGTCGGGTTTGGGATAAATCTCCTCAAAAAGTTCACCTTTCCCAGGAAATATTTTACCTCCTTTTTACTACGCAGGGTGTCGATATTCAAGATCCCTTCAACCCTGTTGGGATATATTTTAAAACCTTTTTTGGAAATGATGTTCCCCAAAATATTTCCTTCCTCCACCATGAAATGATATTTCTTTGGATTCAGTGATATGAGGAACTTTCTGCACTTCTAGAAAACACTCTTCCGGTGCTCAAGATGTTATTTTTCGAAGGTAGAATACACTGTGATGTTGTCAATATAAATCACGATGAATTTCTCCTTCTCATCAGCAAACACGATGTCCATTTCCCTCTGAAAAGTGGTACCAGTGTTCATCAGGCCGAATGACATCTTAGCGTACATGAATGTTCCCCATGGAGTGGTGAAAATTGTCTTCTCTTTGTCATCCAGGTGGACCATGATTTGGTTATATCCTGAGAAACAGTCCAGCATGGACATATTTTGAGATCCCACCACATTTTGCAAGATGTAGTCCATTTTGGGAAGGTGGTAGTGGTCTTTGAGAGACACCTTATTCGAATTTCGAAAGTCTATGCACAGTCTAATTTCACCGCTTTTCTTTCTCATAGGTACTAAGTTATCTACCCACTTCGAGAATCTTAAGGAAATGATAATTTTGGTGTCGAAAATATCCTTTACCTCTTTCTCGATCAACGACAACAACAGGGGGTTTATCTGTCTCAACTTCTGTTTGAAAGGTTTTTGATGTTCCTTGAGAGGGATAACATGTTGTATCACCTTCGTGTCATACACTTTCATATTGTCGTAGCTCCATGCAAAGATGTCCAGGAAATCTTTCATGAGTTTTATGTAATCCTTCTTGACCTCCAGACTGAGTGTTTTTTATAATTTTACCATCTTCGGTTCTACCTCAGTTTTGATGTTGAAGTCTTCCACGTCTTCTATGCTTGCGGTGATCTTGGGGTTTTTATCCACATCATTTTCATCAAACAACTTTTCTAGCGATACCAACACCTTCAGAATAATATTGTTCTTCAACTGTATTATATCCCTTCCCGCTATATGGTTTTGGAAAGGTTTGTCGTCATAGCGCACGTTTGCGCCCTCGTCTTCGTCGTCATAGTATTCCCCATCGATGTTTCTATTAGTGAACTCGTTTCTCACAAGGAGGAACCTTTCCACCTATTTGTCATCATCAAACACCTGCCAATTTTTTATGTTGTCGGGTACTGTCGATCTGTGCTTGACCTCAATTTCATATATTTTATCTAGAAGAATGGGAATCTTAAAAACCAACATTGAGGTGGCCAACACATCGACGATTTGATTTTGTTCTCTGGGGATAGTAGTCAGGTTGTATTCCAAAAAACCTTCAAGAAGGTCCAAAGCCATATTTTTGTACGCCCGCAGTCTAGGGTGTTTGGTCTGATACACACCCTTCACCTGATTTATGATCAACTCAGAATCTCCTCACACTGTTATCCTCTGTGCACCTAGTTCTTTCAAAACTTGTAAGACAAAGATTAGTGGTTCATACTCAACCATGTTGTTAGTGCATTCAAATACGAGATTTTATGAACACAACTTCATGCTTTCTTTAGGGGGGCTCACCCATATACCAGCCTTGACTCCTTCTCGGCTGACTAAGCCATCAACACTCATGTTCAACACCCCATTTTCTGTGTGGTCTTCTGGGTCGATGCACTCTATTGTTTCTTGCGTGGTTTTCCCGTCATTTGTCATGATGGTTGTCAATCCCTCTTCTCCGAAGTTAAAATCATTGTAGAATATGGAAGAACCTACTTCGGTGTCGACAGTGTATATAGGATGATTGTGGGGATGCGTCTTGTTGCTTATCATGTATTTCATCAACACTTCTCTGTACAACCTTCTTTCATGGCCAAAAATAGGGATAGTGGTGTAAGTCATAGCCATCTGCAACGTGCCCTTCAACTTCGCATCCCACAATCTCGAAAGAAGCATGCCAAACTTCAGGGATATGTCTGCGATGACTATGTCCATGACCATGTTCTTGGTGAGGATTTGAGCCAACGATATAACCAGGTCTTTGATAAGACCCAAACATTTGACTTTCCTCAAACCGAAGGAGAAAAGATTCTTGTATGGTCTAGTGACTTCTAAACCCATCTCGTCGATGACCACCTTCAGCATGAGATTGTGTGATGCACCACAATCAAGCATGGCATTATGCAAGTTCATATCATGGATCTTCAGATTGACATAGAAAGGGGGGACATATTCATTATCGCTTGTCTCTTCGACACGCATGCCAAACAATATGGCAGGGTGGTCATCTCGAATGTTCAGAGTATCAGGGGCCCCTCCCATTTTTAGAATTTTAATGATTTGTTCCTGATACTCACCCTTTCTAATCAACTCATTGAATGGGATGAAGATTTTGATTTTATCCATTTCATGTTCAAAATTGAAAGGGGAATAGGTTATTTCTACCTCTTTTCCACTCGTCTCCTGGCCTGTCTCCGGGGCTTCTTTGGGTAATTCCTCCTTCAAATTCACCTTCTCGACTACATCCTTGGTTGCATTTTTCAGTCTCAGTCAGCTCGTGGAAGGTGTGTCCTCTATAGGATTCTTTACACAGTCTGTTTGTTTCATCTCGACAGGTACATATTTACACCAAAGGTTGTACCTCTTATGAAACTGCATGATATCATTTTGATAACCTTTTCTGAATTCTTTCGTCTCCCAAGAAGGTGCATCATTTGTTTCGAGTATCATACCATCATCGATTTCCAGTGTGGAGTCTTTGTTTTGGCTCATATATCGATCATGTTTTCTCTTTGTTAGGAACACACACGGGTTTTTCTCATCACAACAATGCATCTGGTCATCAAAAGCCTGGTTGAAATCCTTGTCTGCATAGTTTTTCTGGAAAGGAGGTCTTATATGCTGGTCACATGGGTCCCGTTGCTTGATTTGAGGAATTTGACCCTTCCAGAGATTCTGATTTCTGGGTTGTGGGTCATTTTGTTCTCACGTAATAGGTCTATTTCCCACGAACATTCTCTCCATAACATTTTCCATGGTATTCATCATCATGTCGAATTTTTTGTCTGAGGACTGTGACGTCGATGACTATGCGTCTCTCTGGGGTATTTTGTTGCCCTGGTTGAACCTCTATTTTATTTTTCATGATGCCATCATGTTCACTTCAACCTCGACAGCGTTACTCATTATGGCATCCAGACACGTCGATCTTCTTTCTCTTAGTAGTAGGGAAAAGTCACTATCGAAGGAATCCGCGTACCAAAAATGCGTAGCATCAGGAGGGGGATTTAATTCAACAGGGATGGATTTTTATACCCTCAAAAAATGAGATGAGAACTCCTGCACCATTTCCTCAAGTGCTTTCTTCATGTTATTGTATTGTGTTAGTAGCTGCAAAGGGTTTTTCTTATCCCCCCATTTATTTAGGAAAGACCTTTCGAATGAGGCAAAGTCCCGAATGATCGTGAGTGGGAGAGATTTGAACCACATTCTTATGTCTCCCAAAAGGATTTGCGCAAAAAACCTCATATTTTCATCCGCATAGTCTACCTCCTCCAGGTCGACAAAGTCATTAAACCAATCTAGGTGTTTCTCGATGGAAACATTTCCCCCAATGTCATAGATTTTGATCCTTTGGCTATAATTCTAAGGCAATTCGTGTAACTGGGCTGGCAGGATGAGGGGAGAGAATCTAACAGCCATAGCCCTAGGGGGATTCAGATTTTAGGTGATATTATTTTTCACAGGGGCTTGGAAATTTTTTGGGTCAAAAACAGTCTTGTCCAAACTGGTTTTTGACTTAGACCTAAATAGAGTTTGCTCGAAGAGTGTGTCAAAATCAAGGTCGTCAATGCTCTATGCACTGTCTTTGGGCAAGGATAGACTTATGTCCAGGAAATAAAATGGGTCTGACACATGCTATCTATACTTGCGCAAAATCTTCTCGGGGTCGTACACAGGCTTAGAGGGGTTTGGGTCAAGAGTCACTCTGGTGTAAAAATTCTTTGGAGCCAGGTTTCCTAAGTAGTGCTACTTGGGGCTACTGGTTTGTTTGGACTCGAGTCGCTAGGGTAAAGGTTTTAGCCAATATGGGTGTTTGTCCCTCTTACCCTCAGGGGTTAAACTGCAACGTTTGTTGTTCTCCCGAGGAAAATCTTTTGAACTTCTTCCCTGACAACAACTTCAGAATGTTATCACTCCATAAATATGTTCGGATGACAAATAGACAATGAAGATAATTTTTTCAACCAACTTTGAGACCCGAAACTAGCCTTTCGGATCTAGAGAGGGATCTCTCGTAAAAGGCATGGTCTCCACACAGAATATGACTTTGAAAACGATGGATAGATTTAACACTTATGATAATGTGGGTTCTGGTTATATTGGCATAGAAAAGTAAGACTTGGTCTATGGGGTCGATCTGAGGAAAAGACGGGACAAATGACTCAGTGACTAGATTCAAGAGGATAAGGCTATGCGAGCAACAACCTTTGGTGTAAAACCGTAATGGTGGCGGGAGAAATTACAGGAAGTAACTCAAGAGCATCGTTGTGGACGAATTCGGAGTTAGATTGAGAGGAAAATCAGAGTTAGCTTGAGAGGAAAACGTTTTGTCTAAGTGGCACGAACAAGGGCCACAGTACAGTGAATCCGCAGGTTCAATAATTCGTTCTGAAATAGACAGAAAAATATATGGAATAAAGATAACAAGAAAGCACATACACAAAGAAAGAAACACAATACATCTAACTATCACAACTAGAATCTTTTCATCAAATCACATGACCTATGCATTAAATTCCGGTCAAAACTCAAATTACATTCAATAACTATCGTCTACCAAAATTGCCAACCAACCTGGCTTACTTTGAAAAGATGAAATATATAAACGAGGGCGCCGCTTGGGCTGCCCTTCTTTATTAATGTTAACCCTAAACTAGAAAAAACGTGCCACATGCACCAAAGACTCTTCGCATCGTACTATCCCATAGTAGGCAATAATCACGCCTATCCACTAACAACAATCTTCAGGTTTTCCACGGGTTCTGATCATCAATCAGAATCTGAGGTGGGAAAAATGTGTCACTGTATCTCTTGATCGGGTATCCTAGTGAACAGGTGTCTGTCAAAAACTTGTTGTTTGCATGATTGGTTTCACCTCATGTTATGTGCCTATTTGTTGGAGAGATTTTCGCAGCAAACAATTGTTCGATTCTCACGATCATTATCAAAATGGTAAGGTGCTTTGGAGGACACGTATCACTCAAAAAAATTTGTGAAGAAAATTCTTCCCGTTAAAATTTCTCTTTTTATTGGCTGGCAAGAGCCACGCAAATTTCCTTTTCAGTCATTTCGCATTCTCTGGGATGCTCCATGTGCCTTTCTTCTTCCAACCTTTTCACCTCTTGCAGCTAGATAATAACGTTTTGTGCCTCGCTAAGCTACCTTTTCATCCATTCCATGTTCCCTCTGTGACTCTGCGTAGTTGATGCTTTCACGGTCCTTGTCACTAGCTGTCACCTTAATTCCCTGTTCTCTTGATAAATCTTGACAATAGCTAGCTTTGCTTTCTTCCACTGCTGAGATGGTGTTCCCTCACTTGCTCCCGCAACATCCACTTTCCTTTCTTTGTTCCTCCATTCGCGGCTCGATTTCCCGGTAGGTTCTATCCGGATGACGTGTTCAAGTAGTTCTTCAGCTGTCGATCTAACACATGGTCCTTCTGGAATTTTATCCTTCATGATCTTCTCCTTCTTTCTTGGCCTACCCCTCCTCCGAGGCAGCTTCTATTTGGAGGCTCTTGCAGTCTCCCTCTCCTATATGAATTTCTCTATTTTGGTTTTTCCGTGAATTGATCTGGTCTCTTGCAGGTGAAAGAATGGTTTCTTCCACGTCTTTGGGAATGGTCGCCACAGGTGCGAAATAATTCCAATCTCTTTGAGGTTCACCCTTTCTTGTGCTCTAAGAAGCTACCATGGTGTGACCAAGGTATACTCTGCATGCAACATTTTTAACAAATGCACTCGGGAGCGATTCTGAACCAACTAGATTGGCAAGGGGGAACTGCAAAAAGTGCTTAGGCCTGGTTCTATGACTGGAGGGCATGTCGAGCATCTAATATTTATAAAGAATCATCCAAGAGAGGAAAACATTTTGGAAGCTAATGAATTTATGGCGATGATATGTTTCAAGTCAAATTTCAGGTTGCTCATGGAAAATCTTCGCATGTGGAATGCAGGTGATATGGTTTGTTTTGCATGTATAATACGAACGCTATGATTTTTCATTCCCTCAACCTTCATGATGAACTAATAATAATTGTGGCACTTGCCGACGTGACCTTTATTAACCACTTGAATCAACTAGGTACGTAGAAACTGTTTTCTTAATGAGATTTGACCTTTTGGGAAAAGACATGCCCGTACCACATATACTGTTTCTGACTCTGACATCCTTTCCCGTTTCCAAGGTCCAACCGGCCATTTGCTGACTTCGACCTCACGGTGCTACGTACCTGACTTCACATGTTTGGGCGCATGGATCATAACATGATTTAAAACTGATTCTAAATAGAAATAAAAATGGTGGCGCTAACACAGGGAACATATACATAGTGGTTTCCCCAAGAGATAATGAATGGGGCATTGATTATTGGCTGGAACGATGCTTATATGGAAAGCAGACTCTCATGCGATCAATAACATACTCTAAAGGCATTGAATTTCCTAGAGGGTCAATGATTATTAAAGGAGAATATATGGCATAGGATGAAAGAACATGAAATAAAGGTGGTTATGTATTTCAATATTATAAGTCAGGTGAATTTGTATACCACTTTAAAAACTTGGTTATTGATACAAACCTCCAACTACAAACAATGCCAAGTAAGAACTCATCAAAGGTATGATACTTCTTTTCTTAGTTTGATCATGAGAAGTTAATGGAAATCGTCAGTATTAGAAGTGATCCTGATGGTCTACTTGAATGATCATCTAGGTATGTAAATTGAATAATTTTGGCTTCATTTTGATTATTGTTAAAATATTTTTAATGTTGTTAAAATATCTACCTTTCTTTTCCTTTCCATGACATGCCTTTCATTCACTTTCCATGCCATGCCATTCCTTTCCTTCACTTTTCTTTCCTTTCCTTTCCTTTCCTTTCCTTCACTTGCATTTCCTTGCCATCACTTGCCTTTCCTTTCCTTGCCTTGCCAAGGCTCACTTTCCTTGCCTTGCCTTGATTTTTCTTTCCTTGCCTTCACTTTCCTTTCCTTGCATTCATTTTCCTTGAATTCAATTGCCTTTCCTTTCCTTCGCTTTCCTTACCTTCACTTGTCTTTACTTTTCCATTCCATAAAATTCCATTCCTTTCCTTCACTTGCCTTTACTTTCCATGCCTTGGATTCACTTGCCTTTACTTCACTTACTTTGCCTTGGATTAACTTTCCTTTCCTTTCCTTTGTTTTCCTTGTCTTTCCTTCACTTGCCTTACCTTAACTTGTCTTGCCTTGCATTCACTTGCCTTGCATTTCCTTCACTTTCCTTTCCTTTCCTTCACTTTCCTTTCCTTTCCTTGACTTGGCTTCACTTGCCTTGCCTTTCCTTCATTTTCCTTTCCTTTCCTTCACATTCCTTTCCCTGAATTCACTTTCCTTGCGTCCACTTGCCTTTCCTTTTCCATGCCATTCCATATCATGCCATGCCTTTCCTTCACTTTCCTTTCCTTTCCTTCACTTTCCTTGCCTTGCCTTCACTTTCCTTTCCTTTCCTTTCCTTCATCTTTATTGTCGTGCCTTCACTTCCCTTGCCTTCACTTTCCTTTCCTTGCCTTCACTTATATTTCCTTTTCCATGTCATTACATTCTATTCCATAACATGCCATTCCTTTCCTTCACTTTCCTTTCCTTTCGTTACTTTCCTTACCTTGCCTTACCTTTCCTTAACTTTCCTTTCCTTTCCTTCATTTTCATTGCCTTGGCTTCACTTGATTTCCTTGCCTTCACTTGCCTTTCCTTCACTTTCCTTTACTTGCCTTGACTTTCCTTCACTTCCCTTGCCTTGCCTTCACTTCCCTAGCCTTGCCTTTCCTTGCCTCCACTTGCCTTGCCTTGCCTTCATTTTCCTTGCCTTGCCTTCATTTTCCTTTCCTTTCCTTCACTTACCTTTCCTTCACTTGTCTTTCCTTTTCCATTCCATTCCATGTAATTCTATAGCATGCCATGCCTTTCCTTTCCTTCACTTCCCTTGCCTTGCCTTCACTTTCCTTTCCTTGTCTTTCCTTACCTTCACTTTCCTTGCCTTGCCTTCACGTGTCTAGCCTTTTCCATGCCATTCCATAGCATGTCATGCCTTTCCTTCACTTTCCTTTCCATTCGTTCCTTGCCTTTCCTTCACTTGTATTTCCTTTTCCATGCCATTCCATTCCATATCATGTCATGCCTTGCCTTCACTTTCCTTTCCATTCATGTGTTGTCTTCACTTGTCTTGCCTTGCATTTACTTACCTTGCTTTGCCTTGCCTTCACTTTCCTTGCCTTGTCTTCACTTGCCTTGCCTTGCCTTCACTTGCCATGCCATGTCTTTCCTTCACTTTCCATGCATTTCCTTCACTTGTCTTGCCTTATCACTTTCCATTCCATGCCTTTCCTTACTTTTCCTTATACCTTTCCATGCCTTTCCTTCAATTTCCTTTCCATTACATGCCCTTCCTAACCATATGTAATAAGAACCGATCAAAACCTTAGTGCCAAAGATACTCCAAAAAAAAGTTTTCCGGTAGATGGAATGATAGCGGAGGGGCCCCTTTAGTTGAAACCTAATGCTCTGGATCTAATGAAACTGACGGTTCACCGATCCAAGTCCTGGTTTGAGTTTTATCATGAGTTTCAAATTGCCTCTTCAAGCCATTCAGGGACATGTGGCCAATTTGGTCTAGGGGAATAAAATACAAACCTAGTGGAATAAAGGAGTTTTGTAAGCTCCCACAAGTCTATTTTTCTGAGGCACACATGAATACACTACCCACAAATTCCCGACACAGTGTTCTTGAAAACCAACCCCCTCTTAAAAAATTGCACTATGCCTCATTGACCAAAACCACAGTGCCGAAGTTACTCCAAATATATGGTGGACAGAATGATAGAGGAAGCCCCCCCCTACTTGAAAATTGATTCTCTGAATCCAATCCAACTAATGGTTCACCCATCTAAGTCTCGGTATGAGTTTTTTCATGAGTTGCAACTCTCATCTTCAATCCATTCAAGGACATGTAGCCAATTTGGTCTGGGGGCATAAAATACAAACCGAATGGCATAACGTAAGCTACCAAAATTCTATTTGGCAAAGGAACACACGAATACACTACCCACAAATTCCTGACACTGTGTTCTTGAAAACTGACCCCCTCTTCATAAATTGCACTATGCCTCATTGACCAAAACCCTAGTGCCCGAGATACTCAAAAAAATGGTTTTTCAGTGGATGGAATGAAAGAGGAAGGACTTGCCTAGTTGAAACCTGGTGCTCTAAATCCAATTCAACTGAAGGTTTGCCCATATGAGTCTTAGTTTAATTTTTATTGTGAGCTGCAACTCACCTCTTCAATCCATTCAAGGACATGTGGACAATTTGGTCCAGGGGTATAAAATACAAAACGAGTGGCATAACAGCGTTATGCAAGCTCCAACAAGTCTACTTGTCCAAGTCACATGCAAATATACTACCCAAAAATTCCCAACATAGTGTTCTTAAAAACCGACCCCCTCTTCAGAAATTGCACTATGCCTCATTGACCAAAACCCTAGTGTCAGAGATACTCCAACAAATGATTTTTCAGTTGAAGGAATGAAAATGGAGGGGGCACCCTAATTGAAACTCGATGCTCCATATCGAATGCAATTGATGGTTCACCCATCCAAGTCCCAATTTGAGTTTTATCATGATTTGCAACTCCCCTCTTCAAGCCATTCAACAACATGTGGCCAATTTGGTCCTGGGGCATAAAATACAAATTGAGTGGCATAATAGAGTTTTGTAAGCTCCCACAAGTCTATTTTTTCAAGGCCCATGCGAATACACTACCCAAAAATTCTTGACATAGTGTTCTTGAAAACTGACCCCCTCTTCTAAAATTGCACTAGATCCACATTGTATTGATCCATGGCTATGTTTTGTCATTTCGTAGATCCACTTTGTATTTTTCGGGGCTGTGATTAGTTCATGTCATGGAGGTATGAATCCAAATTGTATCTCTAGTGGCCATATCATTAATCAATATTTCCATGGATCCGTAGTGTATTGGTCGGAGACCATGCTTTGATTCATCTCGTATTTCAAGCATAGGTATGCATGCCTCATAAATGGAACATATTTCTATACTCCCTGATTATTGTTTGTATCTTTTTCCAGTTTCTCCTACTCCAACACCCTTTCATTGAATAATTTGTAAAGTGTGTGTCCATCAGTTTCTCTTTTTACCTCACACTTTATGGGGCATCTATTACACACCAAAATGTCACACCCCAAGTGTCGCAAGTGTCGCAAAGTGATGTACGAACCTCGTTAAGTGTCACATGAACTATCACAAGTGTCATATGTACCTTACCAAGTGTCATATTAAATTTTCCAAGTGTTGAAACCCCTTGACACCAGGAAAACAATTGTCACAATCCCTAAGTCATGTTGGAAGAAGAAGCCCCATCATTTGACAGTTGAAACATACATTTTCCTTTTCAATTGTGACCATTTTTTATCATTTTAGAAGAATGGTGCTCCCCTACCCATACTGGAGGGGCACAAGTGCTCCTCTATCCTTTTTAATGGTGTTCCATAGTGATTTCTCTATCACTAAGGGGGGTACTAGTCTCGTTAGAGAGAAATGAGGGATTCACCACCTTATCCTAAGGGCCAACTCTTGATGGATGGGGTTTTTTGTTGTCGATTCCTACCCTATGGGATATTTCCTAAGATCTAATACCAACTTAAGGAGCCATATCCTCAACCATTTCCCTCATTTTCTCATGGTGATTGTGCCTCTCAAGCCTATATATTGAATGTATTTCCAAGTTGAAAGGGGGGACAATTGAGGTATCAAACCTTTGATTCTGGTAGAAGCATCAACCTTTTATTTTCAATATCCATGCAAGGTATGGATGAAGATATATTGGAGAAGTGACAACATCGTCAATCATGCTTTGTAAGTTATTTCTTTAGATTTCCAATTAATATCAACTTGGCATATTCCCTTCAAGTTCATGTTTTCTACATTTTCTTGAATATTGTCATTTTAGTCTTCATAGATAGATCTTCTTTATATAATCATCTATAGTAGGAGAAAGAGTCCCTTTTCTAGTATTTGCAGGACTTCAGTTTCATTGTAGAGCTTGGAGATTGGATCATCAAGGACAAACATTGCAATGAGGCACGCCACATTCTTCTTCTCTCTTGCTTGATTGATTGAGTTATATCTATAGGAAAAGTAGCAACCACTTGTTCTCTTATTTCTTTGGACCAAACATAGGATTCTTGGTCCAAAGGGGAGCTTATCATGTATTCACGGTAATATTTCTCACAACAAGTTGGAACTCCAAGCCCAAGGCCCATTAGATTCCAGGAAATGGCCCATCAAAATAGTGTCATGAGAGGGGAGATAAACTTTGATGGTTGGGGCACTCCAATATACTAGGTCTGAATAGGTCCAAATCATCACTTAGTGCGCAAAAGACAATCCTGACCATCTTATTTAAGGCACATAGGTACCTAGGGACTTCAGTAAACTAAGGGGAGAAATTTCTCTAAGGAATAATAAGATTCATTAAAGATTAAACTGTGATAGACAAATTTCTCACTCAAAGTATTGATGAGTCCAATAGTGTGCCCATAAGGAGAAAGAAAGGAAAATCAACATCCCACCAGCCTAAGTTCGGATTAGGGGGTCGGGTGTGGTCTTACAAAGTTAACCAAGCTTGATCATGAAAATTATGCAAACTGGAAGTTTAAGATGAAAAATTTGATGGAAGGCTACAATTTATGATCCATCGCATATGGACACAAAGTCAAACCAGAATCCCCAAACAACCTCAATTCAATATTGAGAGAGGCAAGAGACAAAAGAAAAGGTTCTCTTGGTAATGTCGGTGAAGGACAACATTATTCTCTATATTAGGGTCAGTAAAACATCCAATGAAACACGATAGGTGCTATGGTCCAAAAGGGGAATATATAGGGTTAAATGTATATGATATGATCTCAAGGTAGGGAATATATGGGACTAAATGTACATGTAATATATAAATATATATGCAATAGGGCCAACCTAATAGTAAATGGGCCTAATGTGTAGGTGTGAATAGGTATATATAGAGATCATGTATTCATTATTGAAGAGATGTGAATTGTGATGTATGAATATAATTATGTATTTGGAAGAGGTTCTCCTATTCTTTAAGGATTTATTTTATAACCTATCTATTTTGGAGTTTTGTTCCATGCTCACATTCTGTACATGGTGTGTAATTTTGTTCTATTATGATATTTTAAGAATTTAGATCATTGTAGCATGTGCTTAAATATATGTATCAAACAACAAATACAAACCGAGTGTTCTTAAAAAGTAAACTAGTCTCAATTAAAATGGAGGAAAATGAGAGTATCGATAAATTTCTTTCTAGAATCAAAGAACTTAAAGATAAGATTGTTGATATTGGGGAGAATATATCCAATACAGATTTAGTTATTGCTACATTAAATGGCATGATGGATGATTATCTAATGTTTATCCTTGGTCGTGTAGCTAGGGAAAAACACCTATATTTGATAAATTGATAGGTATTTTGTTGAAAGAGGAAGAGCGAAGAAATAATCTTAATATAAGGTATCCAAAGAAACCATTCAAATCAAATCCATGGGAAAGAATCAAAGAAGGAAAGACGCATTCCAAATCACAACAAGGCATGACACCACCAAGAAGAAATACCAATGTAAAGAGGAATTGTTGATGCTTTTATTGTGGTAAGCCTCGCCATTTTTCTAAGGACTGTTTGAAAGGAAATTTGATGAATCCAAATATAGAAGACATTCATGGAATTTTTTCGATAGAGATGTCACATTAAGAGATTATTTCAAAAAACAATAAGTTGTTCATTTATGGTGCTTCCTTATCAACTGAAAATGATTATGTTAATGCCTAGTTCATTTATTTTGGTGCTTCAATTCATATCTCATGCAATAGGGATTGGTTTGATACATATCATGAAAATAGTAATGGTTCTAATATCTATTGGGAGATGATAGATCACATCAAATCAAAGGCTATGGAGATATATGCTTATTTTTCCTAATGGTCATGAGAAACAAATTCAGAATGTGATGTATGTTCAAGGAATAAAGAAAAATTTAATTTCAGTTTCCACTTTTGCATATCAATATTTAAAGGTTGAATTTTTTAAATCATTATGTTTTCTGAAAGACATACAATATCACTACAAAGTTGTAGAAACAAGAGTGAGAATAAGAGGATTTTACAAGCTTGATCTAACAAGGAAGTGTCACCAAGCGTTGGCATCACTATCAATGCCACTAGAAGAATTATGGCATTAAAGGTATGGTCATATTAATCATCATGATTTGATGATAGTTCAAAAGAAATAAATGGTAAATATTCTTTCAATTCTTAAGTATGAACATGATAAATCTAAGGGTTGTGCATTAGGGAAACAACATAGGGAAGAGTTTCCTACAAATACATATCATATGAAACAAGATATTATTGAACTAGTGCATACAAATATGTGTGGTCCTATGCAATTAAGGTCTCTTGGTGGAGTATATTTTTTCTTTACATTTATGGATGATAGAACTAGATACACTTGGGTTTATTTTATGAGAAATAAAGATGATGTTTTCGAGTATTTTAATAAATTTAAAAATTTGGTGGAAAAAAAACCACGAAGGTACATAAAGATTCTATCATTAGATAAGGGGGAGAATATACAGAAGTGGATTTCATCAAAGTTTGTAAAAACAATGGGATACCAAAATAGTTTACAGTGCCACATACTCCTTAGCAAAATGGAGTAGGTGAGAGGAAGAACATATCTTTAGTTGAGTGTGTTGACAACATCTTTTCTACAGGTTGAAGAAAGAATTATATGGACTTAAAGAGACACCCATTTCTTGGTATGTTAAAATTGATAATTTCTTCTTTCAGCAATGATTCATTCAATGTAAAGGAGATCTTTCTATCAAGAAGGATTAAAATGGTCATGTTGCTTTGATTTATTTATATGTAGATGATCTTAATATAACATGAAGTGTTATTGAGTTGATTGAAGATATCAAGAGACAATTGTGATAGGTATTTGAGATTAAGTATCTTGGACAATTACACTATTGTTTAGGCCTTGAGGTATGGAGGGACAATAGCAAGACCTTTATCACAGGAAGCAAGTATACAAAGGGGTTACTTAGTAGATTTAACATGAATGAATGTAAGGAAATGTCTACTCCATTAAAATAAAATGTTAAATTCAATAATTATGATGATTCAAAGGTGATAATTCTGAATTATCTCACTACAACTAGGCCATACATTGCATATTCAGTTAGTATACTTAGTCATTTTATGGCTAAGCCTCATCAAAATCATTGGAAAGCAGCTAAGAGATTCCTTCAATATTTGAAATGAACTATTGATTTTGGTATTAAATATAATCATGATTTTAATGTTGAGTTGACATGTCATTCTCATTATAATTGGGTTGGAAATCTAGATGACATGAGGTCAATTTCTCGTCAATTTCTAGATATGTTTTAGTACAAGATTTGGAGCCGTATCATTGAGTAGTAAAAAACTACCAATTATTTCTTTGTCATCCATATAAGCGAGTACAAATAATTATGTAGCACTACCACTAAGTGGTATGGCTTAGGTGGATTCTTAAGATATTAGAGAAAAACAAGTACTTACAACCTTCAAGTGTGATAATCAAAGTTTTATCAAATTGTCCAACAATCTAGTGTATCATGCTAGGTCAAAACATATTGAGACATATTACCATTTTGTTAGGGAGAAGATTAGTGAAATAAAATTGACTTGAAATATTATAATATATTTAATAATGTGGAAAACATTTTTAAGAAACATGTTGGAAAGGCTACATTTCAAATTTGTAGAAATAAGCTAGGTGTAATCTAGGATTAGTGTATGATGTCTATCAAATCCTATATGTGTGGAAGTGGTTGAGTTGTCTGGATTAATTTAAATTTGTATTTGTAATACATTTATCTATAGATGTCCAAAGTATGTAAGAGACAATTCGTCTGATCTCTATTTGTGAGATTAATTGGTGCGTTAATGTTTGTAAGCTACATTTCTGATTGAAACACTATATCCTCACCTCCACCGCGTTATAGCGTGGAAGATGATTTCAAGGGAACTCGAGCTCTCATACTTATCTCAGCTTAATGTCCTTTCAGCCGCTAGTAATACTGTAACAGCTCAAAGGACACTACAATCATTATCCATGATCTTTTGATTAAAGGTAACACCGTCGACATTGGCTCTAAACTCTTTGGGCAGACATGAACGTATCTGCAGCAATGAAAAATGCAATTTCCTTAACGATGTCTGTACTAATCCAAATATCTTTCATGGTCACAGAATGGTTAACTGTTGGATCTTTTGTCCATTATTAATGCTTAACCTCTTCCCAGATTAGGTGCATGTGCTCAATTCTTACCTCTCCGAAGCTCGGTCGCTTCCTGTCTTGGGACCCCTCAAAGAAACCCTTCATTACATTACACATAAAATGAAATGGCTGTTATTTTGGAATCTTGTTTTACAGTATTGCCAGTTCATAAATATGTTGTAAAAAATAATTAGTTTCAATGAGTTAAAATACGGAAATTTTTTAGTGTAGAAGTTGAAATATCTCAATAATATTGTACTGTACTTATGTGTTTGTGTATAGATAAATATATCATTGAATAACAAAATGTAGATGCGTTTTGCGTATGTCTCTTATTATACTGCTACATTTTTTTAAGGTTAATTATCATGACATAGAGCGGAATTGAGCGCGACTCCCTCACGGAAGTGCCCAGGCCCAGGAAAATGAGAGAATGTGAGATGTCACCTTTGTAGGATAACATAGATAATAGTTTAGGAGAGAGTGTTGAAATTTGATGAAGCTATACATCTTGGAAGAATAGGTACCAACTTGATGAAGTTTGATGACTGCGAAACGATACACATTCACATTTTGGAAGACTGCAAAACGATTCACATTTACATTTTGGAAGAATAGGTAGCAACTTGATGAAGTTTGATTACTATGGAAGAATATGTAGCAACTTGATGAAGTTTGAATACTACAAAAATTCATAACAGTGAAAAGAGAAAAAAATCATTGATTACTACAAAAATTCATAACAGTGAAAAGAGAAAAAAATCATTGATTACTACAAAAATTCATAACAGTGAAAAAGGGAAAAACTCAACAAAATGAAGATTTTAATTTATATTTATATTTTTATTCACTTTAATATCATGAATTTAAGAGAAAGTGTTAGTATTGAAGAATATAACTCCAATATGTATACAATATGATAAATATGTTTGCTTACATCTCTTTTCTTGTCTTGCTGCATCGTTCATTAATTTATCATTAAGCATATGCATCCTTCATAAATTTGGCATTAAGTATAGATGTTAACAACTCAGGTCCAACGGTCTTCTCTCCGCTCTGCATCAACGGGATGCATGGCCTCTTTTATTGTAATTTATCATTAAGGAGAGATGCTAACAACTCAGGTCCAACGGCATAGAGTTAGCCGTGATTATTAAAGTGAATAAGACTTTTTAATGAACAAGATTCTCTTTATTTATTCATTGATCCTTCAATCCTACTCTATGAGGTTAAGTTATTCACAATCACATTGAAAATTAATTTAAAATATGAAGTTTAAGTTATTCAAAGTCACATGTAAACTTATATAAAATTGCACATTATAAATGTGAACAAACAATTTAGTTGCATGTTTATCTTGTTTAGGTATATATATCCTTAACTATTAGACTTATTTAAACTCATATATCCTTAACTATTAGACTTGCAATTCAATTTTAGAGTTGAATTTGTGATTTTTTTAGAAAAAATATATATTCTTAACTATTAGACTTACTTAAACTCATGTCAACAAAAA
>JASDQU010739026.1:25724-39832 GCA_032191745.1 Picea mariana
ACATTCCTGTAGAGACCCAAACTTAATTAAATCCAAAATTTCATACAAATTAAACATATAATTCTTTCTCATACAAAAATAATTCATTCACCATCACATGAGCATACAATATTCGACATAATTTAAAATTTAACTACATCATGAAAATAACTCAGCAATTTCATAAATAAATTACCTGCTTCTGATGCTAATTTCCACTGATATGGTTGTCCTTCCTCTACTGCCTTTCCTAGCTTGATGCACTGACCAACTCTGCCCAAACCTACTAACCACCCAGCCAGCTAGGAGCAGTTTCTCCGGCTCCCTAGCTCCAGGATACCGAAAGGAATCCTGGCCCCCATGCCCAAAACCCCCAGCAACCCGGTGCCCCATGCAATGATTCACCAAAAACCACCAAAACCAAACTCCTCCCACTAGAAAATATGCCACAACCCAAAAGAAAATCACAGAAAAATGTATGCCACAGAATTATCCTCCTCTCCCAGTGCTTCCTCTCCCCCCAAAATAATCATCCTCCTTTATTACCTTATCCCTTTATTTATTATCTTATCCCCTTATTTAATGTTTCTTCCCCCCCTTATATGTAAGTCTTTAATAAATTAAATTATTAACCCCTTTGATTATTTACTCAAATAATTAATGAGTCAATTAATACTTAATTAATCATTGACAGATATGAATAAGTAATTAATAATAATTAATTAGTTAATATTATTTAAGAACCACATATCATAACACTGGTCCACATATCATTGAAATGCATCCAATCCAATATAATTTCACATACAATTTATAAAAAGATTTTTAATAAATAATAGAAGAAAATCAAAATAATTTAAAAACAAGTGCGGGATTTCAGGTGATGAGACTGTCCAAAACCAAATAAACGATGACAAAACTCCCAACAACACGGTGCCACTGTATATTCCATTGTAGGGTGTGGACCCTAGTTATGATTAGGAGGGGTGGAGGCATTTCCCACCGTGTATCCTCCGAAACCTCAAGTCATGGGAGGACGGTGTTAGTTCACGCTCCCCAAGACGTCTGATGATGACTGGTCGTTTCCTGCTGGGGAAGCTTGGTCGAGATAGTGACACTTCCGCTTACGGGCTCTATTTGGAGTTAGGTCAATATAGTTGACGCTCCAAGATAGTCTAGCAGAGGAAGGATAGGAATGGAGATGGAAGTAAGTTAAGGAGGAAGGATGAGTAGAAATAGTTGAGAAAGTATGGAGATTTGTCTGATGGCGAAATTTGATGTTTTCCCTTCTAAAAAGAAAATGTGTATATATGAATATTCATAATTATGTAACTAAACCACAGTTGTGTAAATAAAATTGTTGAACTAGGATAATTGTACTTAAAGGATTTCACAAACGTTTGATGGGTTTATTGTCTTTTATAAAAGACTAGCCTTGTTGATTGGATTGGATGCATACATAAATTACTAAAGGGTGATAGTTATGATTATTAGTACATGCAGGAGACTTGTATGTACTAACTAGACATGCATTTCTTGTACATATACACTAGTATGTATGAGTTTTATTGACTTTCTTACTAATAATGTCGGTTAATTGTTATGAATGTGTGAACCATGTTTATTTTCCTTTGTACCATGAGATACCTTAACTTCGGGACGAAGTTTCCTAAAGGGTGGGTGTATGTAACAACCCTGGTTAAATAGATACATAGGGATTATTAATTATAATTAATTTGATAATCTGACTGTCCTAATATGTTAGTTAAACAATAATTATTTCTTAAATAATATTAACTAATTAATTATTATTAATTACTTGTTCATATCTGTCAATGATTAATTAAGTATTAATTGACTCATTGACATATATGAAAAAATAATTAATAATAATTAATTAGTTAATATTATTTAAGAAATAATTATTGTTTAACTAACATATTAGGACAGTCAGATTATCAAATTAATTATAATTAATAATCCCCATGCATCTATTTAACTAGGGTTGTTACAATTCCTTTATGAGCAAAAAATGTTTACATGATATATCCAAGCTCTCCTTCAACCTTAGGCTACCATCAAAATTCAACAAATAATTATTTCTATACAAATCCAATAGCAGTTAAAAATCCATATTAGGGTTTCCATATCTTCATTGCGCTATCTTCACTATATGTTACCAACAAATTCCTATCTGGATGAGGTGTTATCCAATTATATCCTTGTCATGTGCCTGAAATAGGAAAAGGAAAGTTGAGATCAATATGAAAAAATAAAAACATTTAAGCAAAGAAATAGAACTATTATATAACATTCTAAAATATACACATTCATCCACAATCCTCCAAAGCCTATGGAGTCAAACAATGCCTAAAAATGCATAAAATTTTATTGAAATCATCCACAATAGGATGCTTGCAAAAATAAATCAAAAAGTTCAGAAATGAAACTAAATTATAAATAGAATGCTACTAAATGTCACATTTAGGCACTTTTCCACTTGTATACTGAATAGCTTAGATTTTATGCTTTCCAAGTCCATGTCCTTTTAAACCAGCAGTTACAGAAGTTCCCTGAACATGCTCATAAGCACAACATGTTTACTTCGAACCACCCCATCAGTCACAATCAAAGTCACACCACTCTGACTCCGTCACAACATGGCTAACCTAAAATGGAAAGTCAACTTGGCAATTTAACAAAACTCAGCAATAACTTAGCCTATTAAAAATAACAAAAAATGCACTCAAAAATCAGGGAACATAAACACAGAAAAACTCAAGAAAACTTGGCTAATCCAATCTCAAATCCCTTTGTAGATGATAACAAGGCCACTGAAGTAGATGCCAAATCTAGTAAAATCAACCTACAAAAAATGCCAAATCAACTCTAAATCAAGTCTCCTCACCATAGCTCCTCAATCTCCAAATGCTCACAAATGCTCAATGAGAGAGGTGTCAGGGAAATAAGGGGGTGAGGGGGTTGGAGGGCCTTATATAACCTTTGTTTAGGGTTTTGGGAGAGAGGGGTGTTTTTTTCCCCTTTTTTCCCTTAACTTTTTTCATATGCCCCCCCTTAAGAACCACATTGGTTCCACAGGTCGGTTCAGTACTAAACCTGGTCCAATTCATCCAACAATTTGGAGGCCAATAGTTATGGACCAATCTGAAATAGTCAGTTTAGGTGTAGAACGATTAGTTCTAATAACCTTGGTTGGTAGTGGCTTGATAGTTGAGTTCTAAAGCTCCATGTTGTACATATTTACTTCAATAAAGAGAATTCATGATCGAGTTATTGCTCAAATTATTCTGCCAAAGTCTAATTAATTTATGAATCCATTTTTTATTTTCCCCAATTCACTTAAGTATTTGTCACACCATAGACTAGTGACTACCTATGTAAGTTGAACTCATTGCAGAGGTTGTGATTGCACTAATTCTGCTAGTGCACTCCTGTTTGGATCAAATTGTTATGGAATTACTTGAGGCAAGAGTTTCCAAACTTAACAAGATGGTCATGAATATCAATGGACAATTGAACAATATTGCTCATTTACTGCAATCGATAACATCCTCCATTGCAACACTGTAAATTGTTGTCCACCAAGAGCCCTCTAGAGGTAACCCAAACCTTCAATCAAGTGGTAGTGGTAGCAGTTTTCCACTATATTTGGATTCTCTCGAAGGTGGAACCATGGTGGAAATTTCACCTTACAACGACCACATTGATGCTCTATGACTTGATGTTTGGCTTAAGAAATTCAATTCCTATTATTAAGTACAACAGTACACAGGTGAAGACAAGACTATCTTTGCAAAGATGCACATGCATAGAGAAGCTTCGTTATGGTGGGAGATTTTGTGTGAGCACATATAGACTTGACACCACCAAAGCCTTGTCATGGGAAGAATTCAAAGATGTTTTCAAGAACAAATTCTATCTCATCAACTATTGGAAGGAAAAACAACAACAATGGTAGTGCCTAAGGAAAAAGTCCAACTAAATGGTAGATGCATATATCCAAGATATCAACCACTATTCAATTGGCTGAAAGTGACATGTGAAAGTGAATGTTCAATACTACATCGAAAGAAGCACAAAAAGTCAACCACAACGGAGCAATGAAAGAGATATTAGTTTCATAAAAAAGATAATGAAATATTGAGTCTAAAAATTCAAAACAACTCGTTACTCACTGGAGTTAAAAAATTGAAAAGATGGAAAAAAATGAGTACAAAAGTATAAGTTGTTGACAAAGAAACATCAATTGACCCAATAGCATTAGGGAAATTTTTAGATGTTGAAGCACAAATTATGAATATAGAAGCCTTAGTCAGTTCAATCCAAGATAGAGGCCCAAGTGTGGGCATTGATGAATATCAATGCTCAAGAAAATGACACATATTTATGATAAAGATATCAAGCCTAGAAGGTGAATCAGTAGAATACTAAACTCGAGATCAAGAAGAATCAAGTTCTAAGAATTACATATAGACATCCCAATCACAGGAGGCATCATAGAAACCAATCAACTTATTGACATTCTTCGAAACAAGGACAATATTCAACCTACAATCTAAAGAATCTCAATTTTAAAGCAACTTGATCTCAAAATTAAAGGCATCCTGTGAATCACACTCCATGTAGTTTTGTCCAAGAACCTAGTCAATAAATAGTCCCAGAGAAAATCGACTTAGGATGCATCAATTTATCTGCAATAAGACAATATTGTTTACAACCTCAAAGATCTTTTTGTTGGATTTATTCAACTTCTTATAGGATAAAGCATTTCAAGGGGAGATGATATGTGATATACCTAATATTAAATATATACAATATAAATAAACCTAGTTATATGAATTAAACCCTAAAGTTCATGACCATCCATCATGACTTTCTCTTCAAGCACTATGTAAAGACATAACTATGTTCAATTGTATAGGCATTCATTCATTCATATTTGTGATGGCTATACATAACAACCATCAGCTTTGTTAGAAGGGTTACAAAGACAAAGTCAACAAGATGGTCCTACAACCTTTTATAAGCCTGGGCAATTCAACTTTACCCTTAGTAAAGCCAATGTGATTGATATCATATCTATTAATAGACCAAGGGGAAAAAACTCTATTCTTTTCGAGATTGAGACATTCTATACCTTCCCTAATCAATTATCATGTTTGGCAATGTATCAATTTCTTGAGACAAGAGCTCTTCCTCCATATGAGAAAAAAATGAAAATGCATTTACAACCAACTCCAAGCACATAGAAGATGATCATATCATTCTTCTAACTCAGAAGATGATCACATCTTTCTTCTAACTCATTTAATTTAACACAAGGTGGAAATGCCCCTCTATAGATTTGTGTTGCTCAAAGAGTTGTGAGTTCGTGCATGAGGCCACATCACTATCATCCTAGTCCAAAACTTATGATGACCTAGAGACAAAACATTAAATGTCTAAAGGATGAAGAAGGGACTACAACCTTGAATGGAAAAAAAGTGAAAAAAAATGCTCAAAGGAAGAGGGAGAGACATCAATCTTCCAAAACAGAAAGTGTTGAGTTTTGTAGCTCGAGAGGCCTTCTTCATGTGTTTGATGTCTTAGCATGGGGAGGACATAAAGTTGTCCCCATGCATAAACTTTATTTTATAAAGTTTAAGTGACTTTTTAATTTATGTCAATGAGAGATTAAAACACAATCGTAGATCATGAGAGGGCTAGGATTTAATCTCAGCCATCAGATCTAAAATAACTTCCTAACTACCTCATGAAGAGATAAAAAGGAGAACTAGGGAAAATACATTACATTATTATTCATTTAATGAAGAGAGAGAGAGAGCTGAAGAAAGAGAAGGAGAAGTAGCAGCAAGGGGGCACAAATTCCAAGGAGTGTTGGTGGCACGAATCCCAAGAAATTTCCAGCATTTATGATAGAAATACTCTACAACATTTAATGTAGGTTGTACAGTACGGATTCAACAAACCATAGAGCTAAGTCTAGCATAGAAATCAAGGAAAATGATAAAGGCATAGATTTCAAGGCATTTTCTCTGGAGAAAATCTGTACAATCCATATTGAAAGTGAAACAGAAACTTGGCACAGTTTTTGAGTACTTGGTGCACAAGTTTCAAGATAAGTACAATCATTTATTGCTAGGAAAATTGATTGTCGTAAACTCAGAAATTTCTGCTAGTTCATAATAAAAATCTCTCTCTTGTATTGGTTTTCCCTTCGGGGTTTTTCCAGGGGCATTTCCCAAAAATATTTGTGTCATTGAATGTGTTTGTACTTTCCTATTTTCCACATCAGTATCAGTTAAATGATTCAATTTGTTTCCGGTTATAATTTCAATTTTATTTCTGCATTTATGAATGAGTATTAAACTGAAAGATTTATTGAAACTGAAAACCATTATATTGGGTCATAGAAAATTTACATGGTATCATAGCATTAATACTGAGAGGGGAAACCAAACAAGAAAGACACAAGGGTTTGCAAGAGAGTTGCAGGTTGTTCACTAGAAAGATGTTTGGCCTTGTTATCAGTTGAGCAGGTCATATGGCTAAGGTTTGAGGGTTGAAGA
Source organism: Picea mariana (assembly GCA_032191745.1). Classification (NCBI taxonomy): domain Eukaryota; kingdom Viridiplantae; phylum Streptophyta; class Pinopsida; order Pinales; family Pinaceae; genus Picea; species Picea mariana. The sequence goes on from JASDQU010739026.1 coordinate 32,294, forward strand.
TAGATTGGACGGAGCGGGAAATTTTAGCCCATGCAAAGAGAGGATAGAATTGTTGTTGGAGGAACAAGAGTTGTGGAACATTTTTGAGAAAATTGTCACACTTCCTACTAATCCAACACTTTTCGTTGACTATAACAAGAAAAATGTTAGATCCAAAAGGATTATCCTTGATGCCATTAAAGACCATGTTATTCCACATGTCACAGGGAAAAAGAATGCCTTTGAGATGTGGGCACCTTTAACCAAGTTATACCAAAGTTCAAATGAGAACAAAATGATGTTATGAAGAGAAAAACTGAAAAGTATCAAGATGACCAAAACTGATATGATTACTTCATACATTACCAAGATAAGACAAGTTTTTGATGATCTAGGTGCATCTGGAGAGACCGTAGGTGACCATGAGTTGGTGAGGACTGCCCTAAATGGTGTAACAAATCCATGGAAGTATTTCTTGATGGGATCGTGGCACAAGATAATTTTCCTAAGTGGGATCGTTTATGGGACAATGTTATCCAGTAGTAGATTCGGAGAGGATATTTGCATGCAAGCTCATAGAAGGGTGAGAAGACTGAGGAGAATTTTGCACTTATAGGAAAGAGCAAAGGCAGTAGTAAGAACGACATGAGAAAAGTAAAATGCTTTACATGTCATAACATTGGCCACTACGCTAGTCAATGTTCAAACAAGAAGAAGGGAAAGAAGGATGCATAGGTAGCAGCATCTGATGCACAAGTAGAAGCATCAATTGAGGTTGATGGTTTTATTGAGAGGTTCACGAAGGAATTTTTTCTATTGTCTTGTCATTCAAGCAATGGTTGTATAGTGTGTGAAGAAATTGAAGCATGGTTTGTGGAGAGTAGTGCATCTCATCAAATGACGGGAATGAGGTCAGTGTAGTTTTTCAAAAATAGATTGAGACTTCTATGTGGGTTGTGGGACTAGTACCATGCATACAGTGAAGGGGATTGGATGTGTGAGATTCCAACTAGAGTCATGAGGATTTGTGGAGGTGGCAAAGGTGTTGTTTGTTCTAGAGTTGAATGTAAATTTTCTCTCAGTGTTAGCTTTGGAGGATGAGGGATGTGGAGTTGTGTTCCATCCTGGACAGTTGTTCATATATCCATAGGGAGCTACTCTGAACACATCAGTAGTGCTTGGTGTTATATATGAGAGGTTATACAGGATGTTGGGACAGCCTGTGATTATATCCAATGGGTTCTTGGATTCAAAGTCAGTGTTTGTATCATTGACAGATGGTTGTGAGGCTTCTTCCAGTACTGTCAAGAGACTTAGCTGGTATGAGATGACATTGATGGAGGAGGAGAATAGGTATCCTGGTCAGAGTTCAACAACAGAGGTAGTAAGGTCTTCCATTTAAGAGGGAGTAGGCTCTTCCAGTTCAGATGGAGCAACTACAAAGGCAGAGGACATGATTGATCATGGAGGAGGTGCTACTAGAAGTACCTTCCTCGCTAAAAGGGAGTGTTGATTTTTGTAGCTTGGGAGCATATGTTTGATGTCTTAACATGGGGAGAACATAAAGTGGTCCCTAGGCATAAAATTTATTTTATAAAGTTTAAGTGACTTTAATTTATGAGGGGTAAAGTGAATTTTTAAGTTGTGTCAATGAGAGATTAAAACACAACCATAGATCTTGAGAGGGCTAGGATTTAATCTCAGCCATCAGATCTAAAATAACTTCCCAACTACTATTAGATTAACATATATATGATGTACTAAGTAATATAAGCATAAACAAGAGACAAAAAAACACGAGATTTATCCTAGGAAAACCCCAAATGGGGAAAAAAACCCAACAACCTTTCTTAGATAGATTATGTTCACAAAGCAAGTCCAATCATGAACCAATAGATAAACCTTAGCACAAAGGCTAGATCAAAGTACAACCAAAAATTTCACCCTAGCTAAAGTAGCAACACCATACAATGGTAGCACACCTCTACCAAGAGTAGCACACAAGAGAGAGATACCACAAAGATTGAACAAGAATAACCTCTACCACTGCAGCTGTTGCGTCACCTTCCTCAAACTTACGCCTTCCTTCTAAGTGGATGAGAGTGTGAGTGAGTGTGTCCAAATGAGCCAAGGTGCCTCCTATTTATAGTCTTCTTGTCCTCTTTACTGGGCTGACTTCTCTTCTGGAAAGGTGTCACTTCATTGTTCTTTATTCTTCTGGGCCGACTTCTCTTCTGGGGTATTTCCACATATATTCAATGGTTATCTTACATCCATAATCTTCTTCTCATCTAAGAAAGGTCGTCCAGGAGGGAAATTACTTCCCACAGCTACCAAAACATCAACACTCCCTCTTAGCTAGGGAGGTATATTTCATGATGTCTTCATCTAGTAGTCCACTAACTACTCTGTAATTAGCTAGTAGCACACAACTACTACAATGCCATCAATAGCTTGAATCATCTGTCATAGTCTCTGCAATCTAGTAGCAAATAGATACTCCCAATGTGATCTGGTAGTCTCCATGGAAATTAGCTAGTAGCACACAGCTACAACAATGCCATCCAGTAGAACATGACTGTGTCGATCCATAGTAGTACACAACTATTGTCCAATGGTACAAAACCACTCCTAGTAGCACACAACTACTGCTAGTATAATATACTGCAATCAATTGGTAGAAACGCAAGCTACCACCATGCAGTCCATCAGTCTCTATGATTATGAAGCAATCAACTAGTAGCACACAGCTACTACCATGCCATCAACCATAATCATAGTCTGCAATCCCTATGACTATGCAACAATCAGCTAGTAGCACACAGCTACTACCATGCCATCAGCCATAGTCATAGTCGATGATCTCTATAACTATGCAACTATCAACTAGTAGCACATAGCTACTACCATGCCATCATCCATAGTCATAGTCGATGGTCTCAATAACTATGCAACAATCAGCTAGTAGCACACAACTACTACCATGCCATTAACCATAGTCATAGTCTCATCTAGTAGCATGGAGCTACTCCCATCGTCCTCACAACTATGCATGTGATGTTTCTTCTCTAATCGAGTCTGAAAATGCATTACCCCCTCAGTCACCTCACATGACTGATCTAGGGAACCCTTGGCTAGAGGGGTTAACTGGCAGGAGGAGAAACAACACACCTCCCTCTCAACGAGGGTGGACATTTTGCATCACGCCAAGCTTGCTTCTGAAGTACTCATACTTTACTCTAGATAGAGGCTTGGTGAGAATGTATGCTATCTGCTAATCCATGGATATATATTGGAGCTCTATAGGTCCTCTTTGCACCATGTCTCGAATGTAATGATATTTGATCTCTATGTTCTTTGACTTGTCATGAAAGGCAGGGTTCTCTGAAAGCCTCACACAAATTTGATTGTCACAATGTATCAAATTTGGCTCTAAATCTAGATCAAATATCCTTGCAAGCAAATTTTGAAGCCACACTGCTTCACGACTTGCCACACTAGCTGCGATATACTCTACCATTGATGTATGCTTCCTGCTCAACCATGAGATCATACCTGATCCCAAACTAAAGTAACACCAGGATGTGCTCTTCCTATCCACTGCACTCCATGCCCATTCATAGTTTGTATATCCCTTCAGCTTCACATCTCCATCCAAGACATATCTCAATCCATATCCAATCATACCATGCAGGTACCTCAACATATGTTTTGCTGCCATCCAATGTACACGTCTAGGTTCAGCCATGTACTGACTCAAGATATTCCCTACAAAGCATATGTTTGGCCTGGTGTTAACCATGTACATCAAGGATCCGATCAATTTTATGTACATCATTGGATCCACCAAATCTAAAGATGAATCACTCAATAGATTCAGTTTAGTCACCATCTGTGTGGCCATGGACTTGCAGTCCATCATCCTGAATCTCTGCAGGATCTCAATTGTATATTTTCCTTGGTTAAGGAAAATCTCATCTGGTCTCTGCCACACCTCCAATCCCATCAAATCCATATCCTTCATTTCAAACTCTAAAGTGAGTTCCCACTTGCACCCATCTGTGAGCTTCTCATCCCCTATAAGAAACATGCCAACCAATATCAACGGGAAACCATCCTCAAGCTCATCAAAAATAATTGTCTGGCATATCTTGCCTTGGGTGCCTACACAAAGCTTTCTTTAATATGCCGACATGAGACTCCTCATGTTTCTTTTGGTTTCTCTATGTACACTTCTTCTAGCTACTGGAGCAAGTGTTTCATCATAATCTTCTCCCTCTTTCTGGGAGACTCTTCTAGCCACAAATACTGCTTTGTACTTATGTATGCTTCCATTTGTAGCATGTTTGATCTTGTAGATCAACTTGGAATTCACCAATGACTTCCCTTATGGTCTCAGAACCAAGGAAAAATCCATATCCTAGTCCTCCTGACAGGATTCCTCCTCTGTCACTAAAACAAGGGAATCCTCCCATTAGGTCTCATATCTCCTCAAAGCCTCTGAAACTTCGATCTAGCCTTCTCAACTTATGTCAGATGTTTGTCAGTGATGGAAGACGTATCTCTCTCCCATCTAAATCTAAGGAGGAATATGCTAGTAAATCCCTCTAAGATCAGGCTCATTCTGAGTCTGCATGCTCCCTCTAAAGCTTGACTTCCTCTGACTCTATATAATCTCTGGAGTCATCTTCTCTGAAGTTTGATATTCTATGAACTATCCTGGGGAGGATGCTCTTCCCTACTAGATCCTGAGGACTGACTCCCTCATCTTCTTCGTTACAGGGATGTGTACGGTCATGTACATAGCTCTATGTTTGGATAGTTTGATCCATGTTTCAACTAGAGACCATCTAATTTGTTTCCTCCTGCAACCATCATTATTGCACCCTCTCAAAGCTATTACTTGTGACCTACCCAGAAAAAGAGTAACAACAACCAAGAACATCTCCTAGAGGAGATCAATTTCATCTTGCAAACAAGTGCATCATTAATACTAAACAATGAGTATTTACTTAATAATCATCGTATCAACAACATTCAAGTGTTACTAGTAATGGAACTCTAAAGAGTATTATTCTAGTTACTATACTTACTTAAGCAATATGAAATATCAAACTTGATATGAAAACCTGGAGTTTAGCTACCGATGTCCCACTTGAGTTGTCTTCTATAGTTTCTCCTACTCCCTAGTCATGTTCTTGAAAGCACTACTGGTTAGAAGACATACTCTTCATCCTTTGACTTATGTTCTTCAGTCAACTGCATGTGCATGGTGTTTCTTCTTTCCCTTTTTGTGTCTAAGAGGACATTGTGTGGCATAATGTCCCATCTCCTTACAGTTGTAGCATCTGATCTTTGACACATCCTTCTTATAATGTGGTCTCTTAGATTTCTTCGGACTTCCTTCTTCCCTTTCTTTCCTTTTCTTTACTTGAGCAGCAAGGGCTTGATTTTCATCATCATTTGTCTTCTGTGATTTGGATATCAATTTGGATTCCTCTTGGGTACAACCTACCCATAACTTAATAAACTTGGCCAATTTGCTTCTAGCGCAAATCCCTTGAACAAATGGATCCCAAGAGGAAGAAATTCCATTGAGTGTAGTAGTCACAAGTTCAGCATCATCTATCGGATCTCCAATGGCTGCTAACTGGTCTTTGATCTGTGATATCCTCATGAAATAGTTGGTGACTGTTTCTAACTTGTTCATAGTCACATTTTCGAGTTGATGCCTTAGAGTAAGCTTTCAGTTGGTATTCTTAATTTCATAAAGTCTGGTTAGGTCATCAAACATTTCCTTTGATGTCTTTAATTCTGATACATTATGTATCAGATGGTCCTTTATTGAGTTTGTCAAAATCCTCCTGGCCTTGATCTCATTCTTCCTAAACATTGCTTTGGTGACTTCTTCTTCTGGTTCTGGAAGAACCTGCTTGACATGATCCAATAAATCATTCTCCTCTAGAATGAGAAGTACTATGTGCTTCTAGGATCTAAATTTATCTCCTCCATCCAATCTATCTTCAACTCTCATACTGGTTGACATTTTCACCAGTAGAAATCCTAGATCTAAGAAATTTCAAATTTATGATCTTTCACGGAACTGCAACCAGAGTGTTGCAGGGGGTGTGCTAGGGTAAGGTGAACTACTCTGTGGTGAAAATAGTCCCAATGTCTTGGAACTAGTTCTCAATGAGCTTGAAAAAGTATTTCAGTGCAAATGCAATGTACTGCTACAACGATCTTCCTTCCAGTGGTCAAACTGTCCTAAAGGTAACCAACTCTGATACCATGTTAGATTTTCTTTATTTACAGAGAAGTAGAGTTATCGGTGTTCTTTTACTTCTTTAACATTAACTTATATATCATGTACTGAGCAATAGTAGCATAAACAAGAGACAAAAGAGCACAAGAGATTTATCCCGAGAAAACCCCAAATGGGGGAAAAAACCCAACAACCTTTCTTAGATAGATTTCTTTCACAAAGCAAGTCTAATCATGAACCAACAGATAAACCCTAAGACAAAGGATAGCTCAAAGTACAACCAAAAATACTACTCCAGCTGTAGTAGCAACACCATACAATGGTAGCGCACCTCTACCAAGAGTAGCGCACAAGAGAGAGATACCACAAAGATTGAACAAGAATAACCTCTGCCACTACAGCTATTACGCTACCTTCCTCAAACTTGTGCCTTCCTTCTGAGTGGATGAGAGAGTGTGAATGTGTGTGTCCAAATGAGCCTAGGCACCTCCTATTTATAGTATTCTTGTCCTCTTTACTCAGTCGACTTCTCTTTTGGAAAGGTGTCACTTTATTGTTATTTATTCTTCTAGGCCGACTTCTCTTCTGGCATATTTCCATATTTGTTCAATGGTTCTCTTGCTTCCAGAATCTTTTTCTCGTCTAAGAAAGGTCATCTAGGAGGGAAAGTACCTCGTTCAACTACCAAAACATCACCAACTACCTCATGAAGAGATAAAAAGGAGAATAGGGAAAAGCCAATACATTATTATGCATTTAATGAAGAGAGAGAGAGAGAGAAGAACTGAAGAAAGAGAAGGAGAAGTAGCAACAAGGGGGAACAAATTCTAAGGTGGGTTGGTGGCATGAATCCCAAGAAATTTTTATCATTTCTGACAACTGTACCATACAACATTTAATGTATGTCGTACAATACAGATTTGGTAGGCTGTAGAGCTAAGTCTAGCACAAAAATCGAGGAAATGATAAAGGCATAGATTTCAAAGCATTTTCTGTGGAGAAAATCCATACAGTCCATACTGAAAATACAACAGAACCTTGGAAAAGTTTCTGAGGAGCATTTGGTGCACAAGTTTCAAGATAAGTAAAGTCATTTATTGTTGGGAAAATTGATTGCTGTAAACTTAGAAATTTCTGCGAGTTCATAATAAAAATCTCTCTCTTGTACTAGTTTTCCCTTCAGGATTTTTCCAGGGGAATGATTCAATCTGTTTCCAATTATAAGTTCAATTTTGTTTCTGCATTTATGAATAGTTATTAAATTGTGAAAGATTTATTGAAACTGAAAACCAGTA